>RJWM01020398.1:0-36953 GCA_004363535.1 Dasyprocta punctata
ATTTATTTATTTATTTATTTATTTATTTTTCCAAGCCCCTTTTATATATTACCTCCTTAAATCCTCAATACCCTGCTAATCACATACCATTTTATATATGGGGAAATGAGGCCCGAGAGAGAGAACATGACTTCTTCAGGGTTATGCAGCTAACAGGTGGGGAGGTCTCTTGGCCCCTCTCTCTTCCTCTTTCTCTTCCTCTTTCTCTTTCTCTTTCTCTCCTTCTTTCTATCTTTTTAACCATGGCAAAGTGCACGTTTATTAAAGGTAGGAAAAAACCAGAAAGGCAAGGGAAAAACGGGCTCCGCAGAGTGGGTTGGGCTGAGTAAAAAGGCAGAGGGGGGAAAATAAGTTTCGGGTAGGCTAAGCTATGGTGAAGGGCCACAGTAGGCTCCTGGCCTTGTTGAGGGTACGGCTGCAGCCCTGTGACCCCGAACTGAGCATTCCACCACGCCAGGCAGGGTCCTCCAATCTGTGGGCCCTTTGAGTCCCAAGGTCCCAGAGCAGGAGTCTCAGTCACTTTTCCTCCTTGTCCCCAGAATATCTTACGCCAGACCGAGGAGGGATCCAGTCGCCAGGAAAATGCCCAGAAGGCCCTGGGTGCTGTCAGCAAGGTGGTTAGGAGGGACGCCGAGGCGGGGAGGGGTGGAAGGGAGCAGGAGGTGGGTGACTTGGCGCCCCTCACTCAGATCATTGAGCGTTGCAGCGCGGAGGTAGGGCGCATGAAGCAGACCGAAGAGCTGATCCGCCTCACCCAGAGGCTGCGCTTCCACAAAGTCAAGGTCAGTCCCTGCCCAGACCCCGCACCCGGCCCCGCTCCAGCACCAAGAAGCTGGAACTTCGCGTTTTCTCCTAGGCTCTGCCGCTGGTCTCCTGGTCCAGGCGCCTGGAGTTGCAGGGGGAGCTGACGGAGTTAGGGTGTCGGAGGGGGGGCGTGCTGTTCACCTCCCGGCCCCGCTTCACTCCCCTCTGCCTGTTGCTCTTTAGTGACCTGCTGCTCATCACTCAACCCAAGAGGTGGGTTCTGATGGAGACACTGAGCCCTGGCCGGGTGGAAAGGAGGCACCCGGCGGGGTCCCTGTTCTCCTCTGAACGCCCTCTTCCTTGGGCAGTGGGCAGCGGCTGCAGGTTCTGGACTATGCCCATCGCTCCCTGGTGCAGGCCCAGCAGGTTCCAGATCCATCTGGACCCCCTACGTTCCGCCTTTCCCTCCTCAGCAACCACCAGGGGCGCCCCACCCACCGGCTGCTCCAAGCTTCCTCCCTGTGAGTTGCGTCTCCAGAAAACACCTTTGGGGGCTGGGGGTGAGTCAGTGGTAGAGCCTGGCATGTGTGTGGGCCTGGGTTCAAGGTCAGCACATTTGCACGTGTGTGTTCGGGCTCGCGAACACACACTCACACACTCACACACAAATTACCATTTGACCTTGGGACCACCCCTAACCTCTCAGATGACCACGCCCCCTGTTCTTTCTTCTCCTGGACCCCGCCTCCCCCAGGGGGATCTCCTGGGCCAACTGCGAGCCTTCTTCTCTCTGTCCCCACCAGATCAGACATGCAGCGCTGGCTGGGAGCCTTCCCCACTCCGGGTCCCCTGCCTTGCTCCCCAGACACCATCTATGAGGACTGTGGTGAGTATCACGCTCAGGGCAGGAGGGAAGGAAAGGTGAGTCTCATGGGGAATATGGAGAAGAAGCTCTGAAGAATCTGGATCCCACTCTGACGTCATCTGTCCACCACCAGAGTGTTCCCAGGACCTGTGTTCAGAGCCATCTACGCCTGCCAAGACCGAGGGGCTGGGGGTGGAGTCCAGAGCTCCTCCCAAGCATCCGCACAAGAGTCCCGAAGGTAAGAGACTCGTGTATTCACTCACTGATATTCATTTGTTTGTTTTGTTCTTTCAGTTGATATTTAGTAAGCACTGTGAGCCAAACAAACGCACAAAGCTTCCGGTCCTGCTGGAGCTTGCGCTCTGTTTTGGCGGTGCTGCTGAGGCTCGAACCCAGGCCACTGCCTGTGCTAGGCAAATGTTCTACCACAGAGCTGCACCCCCAGACCTGCAGCATGTGTTCTAACAGAGGAGGCAAACAATCAAGAGTAAACATGATTAATAAATACGTGGAAGCACGTTGGGAGGTGGAGTGTGCGACAGGAAAAATAAACGTGGGCCAGAATGAGGAGGATGGGCATTTTCAGGGTTAGGGAGTTACAGTTTCAAATGGGAGGCGGAGGTGAACCTTATAGAAAAGGCTGGGTGGAGGCGAGCAGTTTGGGTGCATGGTGTCCAGAGGACGAGGGTCCCCATCGAAGGAACACGCAATGCAAAGCCCCTTCAGTCTGGCGTGTGACGGAGGAAGTGTAGGGGGGACAGGAAGGTTAAAGGGGGCCAGACGAGGGGGAGGAGAAAATTAGGTCCAGAGGCAACAGGGATGAGATTTTGTGGGTTCCTGCAAGTCTCTTTTAAGAATTCCACCTCAGCCAGGACCTGAAACCCCCAAACAATGCCTCCGCCAGGCACCTATCATCCCAGTACTCTGGAAGGCTGAGTTGGGAGGATTGCAAGTTTGATCCCAGCTTGGCCAATTTAGTGACTTAGTGTGAGTGCCTGACTCAAAATAAAAAAGGGGCTGGGGGTGTAGCTCAGTGTAAAGGGTCAGCTTCAGTCTCCAGTTTGTTACAAACTCTGCCTCTTACTCTGAGTGGCATGAACAGCCCCTGCTGGGCTCCATAGCAGTGACAAGACCCAGACCCTCTCAGTGTCGCTGTCACCCATAGCAGCAGCAGCAGCAGTCCACCAACACCCCAAGCGTCTCAACTAATTGTTGCACCCACTGTGAGCCCCAGGGCTTGAGATCCCTTTTCCTCCTCACCTGACCTCTGTCCTCACCACCTGTCTTTCCCCGCCCCGTCTCTTTCCCTAGGCTGGCTGAAGGGGCTTCCTGGGGCCTTTCCTGCTCAGTTGGTGTGTGAAGTCACAGGGGAGCACGAACGGAGGAAGCACCTTCGTCGGCACCAGCGGCTTCTTGAGGCTATGGAGCCCTCTTCAGGCACCCCCCAGTGACCCCTCACCCTAAAGCAGGCTGGAGAGGAGGCTCAGGTTGGGACACTAGCAGCATGACACTGAGGGGGACAGAAACCATCCATCCATTCGTTGGATTCACTGTCAGTGGAAACACTACCTCTAGTGGCAACCAATAGGGACTAAGCTTCCAGACAGGGCAGCCAATGAAATGAGGCCTCTGAGCCCACAGCTATAAGAATGAGGATGGCTTCAGTGGTTGCCAGTGGAAACAGAGGCAAAATGGAGAGCAGCCGATGGGCGTGAGCTGACTGAATCCCTGGCAAGTGGGTATCCTCGCTATGTTCACAGCCAAGGAAGACATTGATGGCTGAATGCAGTTCAAACCAAACCAAACCAAACCACTGCAACAGAGATGAAGTCCTACAGCAGCAAGGATGATCAGGGACCTATCCAGCCAAAGAAGATGGTGACCTGGGCCCAAGAGACCAGCAGGCACTGTGCTTAATTCTACAACAGCCACTGGTTCTGCCTTTGAGTCTGAGAAGTATTAGGTTTCATTCCTAGGATATCTCCTGTGCCCTCTCAAGTCACTTCCTCTCTTCGAAAGAGTCCCAAGTGTGTGTCTCAAAGAATCTGTGCCTGTGTATGTGCATCTGTGATATATCAGGAAAGGCGATTCTGCTGATCATGGGGAGTGTGCAGCGGCATCCTCCATCGCCCAGAATGAATGCTCCATTTCTTCTCTCGTCTACATTTCTCCTGCTATTCTCTCCAAGGGTGACATCAGGTCTGAGAGTATGCTGGGTGTAGCTTGGCAAGGAGGCCAATCTGAGGGTGAAAGTTCTGGACTGGGTCTCTTGTGGCACAGGGTTCCATGACAGCCAGTGGGTGATGCTATGGAGCAGTCGAGCAACCTGGCAAAGGAGCCCAGGGGACAGAAGATGGCCAGTAGCTGGGGCTCAAGGCCCCTTTAAACTACACACCGTTTTCTGCCTCAAACCCTAGTCTCCATGATCCCAGTCTGCATGTCCCCCAACTTGAACTATTATCATTCAGCAGTCTCAGTCTTGGGCTGCAGAACATTCTAGATCCCAGACTGGGTTGAAGACCTGGAAGCTGTGGATCACAGGCTGGCTTCTTGCCTCTACCCTGATCCTCTCACAGAATCATGGGGCTGAACAGTGGAGAGCTGGAGTCGCTGCCCAGCCCCAAGCAGAGAACCCACTTCCAGATGAGCACTTCCCCCAGTAATGCCAGAGGAGGTGAGGGCTGGAGACAGCAGACCAGACAGGTGCTGGCAGGTGGGGACCCACACCTGGGACATGAGCTTCCCTGTTCTGGGCCACCACCCCTTCCTTTCACCTCATGCTTGGCAACTTGCCCAGGACAGAAACTGCTACGCAGACCACAGGAGGTACAAGGACTTTGGAGACTCAGAGGGAAGAGGGTGCTGGCATTTGGCATGTTCACAACTTTGGAGATTCGCCTAGTGCAGTGTCTGGCGTGTGGAAACCCTCAATAAATGGTGGAGTTGTAGTGAGGCTCTTTAGGACAGTGTGTGCTCACAGGAGCAGTGGCCCACAAATCAGGCTTTATGAGGGGAGATGGGGCTGGCTGGAAAGGGGTTAAGAGTGGGGCTCAGTTTCACTGGGAACTGGGATGTATAAGTCCTGAGTGTGCCAGCTCACAGCTCTTAAGAGAATTAAGGTGGCAGTGATGCGGCAGTGGGTTTGTGGCCTCTGTGATAGTGAGGGGTCCTTGAAGTCTGGGGAGGAAGGCAGGGCAGGGCTCTTGGAGGGGACAAAGATGGAGCAGTGAGTCAGCCACAAAAGTCTTTTACTGACCGGGCAAGCGTCTCTGTGCTTACTTTAGTTCAATCTGCACCCATCTGAGAACCTTTACCAGGCTCTGCTGTAAGATCCAGGGATACAGACATGAAGAAGATAAGGCTCTTGTGCCCAGGGAGCCAATATCGAGGGAAGGGGGACAATGATTTACTCAGTAGTAAGTTAATAAGATAAAATCAGACCAGGGATTTAGCTCAGTGGCCTAAGTGCCTGCCTGGCAGATGCAAGGTTGTGAGTTCAATCCCCAGTACCAAAAAAAAAAAAAAAAAAAAAAAAAAAAAAAAAAAAAAAAAAGATAAATCAGATAGCAGTAAGTGGTTTGAAGACATACAAAGCCCAATGTGGTGGTGCATGCCTGTAATCATAGTACTCTGGAGGCTGATACAGGAGGATCACAAGTAAAATCCTATGGCAAAAGTTAAAAATAAATTTAAAAAGGGGCCAGGGAAAGCACTTGGGAAGCTGAGGCAGGAGGATTGTTGCAAGTTCAAGACCAGTTGCAAGTTTTGGGCTACAAAGTGAGCTCAAGTCCAGCCTGAACTGCAAAACAAGATCCTGTCTTCTAAATAAATAAACAATAAAAAAGGTAGGGGGGAGGGATGTGGCTCAGTGCAAAGGTCCGGAATTCAATTCCAGTACAAAAACAAAAAGAAAATACAGCAAGGGCTGTGACCCAGAATGTTGTGTGTGTGTGAGAGAGGGGAGCTTTAGGGATGACCCTGGGGGAGATAACATTTGAGCTGAGACTCAGATAACGAGATGGAAACAGCTGTGGGAAGATGTGGAGAAGTTGATCACGAGGGGATCATAGGTCAAGCACAGCAGGTAGAGGTGTGAGGGCGGAACCAGTGCTCTTTCAAATTTCTCGGTGGGAACTCCCACTCCTTTTCCCCATCCCTCTTTGGCATTAGACAGAGACAACGTGAGATACTCAGAGTCAGACAGACATCCGGGGCATACACAAAGCTACACGGGTGCCCCACACAATTTCCATCCCAGCCCTTACTCCTTACTGGAAGTCTGCTACTAAAGGAAGCCTTCATGCTCCAATTAGAGGTTCCGCTAGTGAGACAATGGGGAAATGGGGACCAGATAGGGGTTATTTTAGAGACATAAAGCGAAGGAATAGGACTGCTAGTCTCTGGTCTTCCTGGTGTTGGTTTCTGTTAGTATCTTAGAGCTCCCCTCCCATTTGGGGGTGACCTGAGTGCTTGTACAATCCCGGAGGAGTCTGGATTTAGCAGGCTCCGTTAGAAAGGGGCAGATGTGCGGGAAGGAAGACCCTAGACAGAAGAGAGTGGATAGAAATGGGAAAAATGAGGTTGAGGTAAGGAAGACAGAGAGTGGGGATGATTCACAGGAGACAGGAGGGAACTCGGCCCATTCTGGAGTCTCTGGGTTCTCTGCCATGGCCACGGTCCATGACCACCATTCTCTCCCTCCAGCCCACTTCCTGCGATCCCCGCCAGAGCCCTTCAGCGTGGTCCTCTCCTCCTTCCTTCCTCGCAGAGATCATCTGCCTCTTCCACTTCAGAGGGCACCAGCCGGACACTCCGTCCAGAAGCAGGGGTACCTCTCTGAGAGCTCCCCAAGAGTCCGGTGGGCTCTTGCAGGCCGGCTCCAGCCTTGCTCCCCGGCAGGCCCTTTGCAGACTGGCTCCGGCCAGAGCAAGTTAAGCGGAAGATCCCGGAGGAGGGTACACACGCCCCCTGCTGGGCGTGGCCAGATAGCCACCACGCCCCCCAGCAGTCCCCGCCCCGGAAGTGGCCCCGCCTCTCCATCACGAAGAACCCAGAGTGCTGGGCTTGAGTGCGCGGCGGGCCAGGTTTCCCGCAGCAGGCGTCCCTGCAGTCTGCTCCGTGCTCCGCCCAGGTCGTCCTGAGCGGCAGGGGCCTGTGTGTCGCCGGTTGGTCCGGCTGGGATCGGCTTCGGCCTGACTGGATCACTTGTGCTCACAGGTCTCGTACATCACGGGAGAGTTCGCGTTTTACCCGGTCCCTGCAGCAGCCCTGCCGCCGGCGTGGAGCCGGCCCTGGGGGCTTAGACCCAGACCGCCCCGCATCACGCCCGCTGGCTTCGGGAGTTCAATCTCAGTACTCCCCGCCCCAGATTTTTATTTTCTTCTTTCCAATAGTTGGCATCTCTGGCCCTCTCATCGCCACTTCTGAAGCCTTATCCGCCTCATCTCCCCTTAGAGACCTGAAGTTTCACTCTGAGGGAAGACGTTAGGGCCGGATCAAGATTTTTGTGGGACCCGTTTTAAGAAAAAGAATATAAAAATTAGATACGAAAATATTTAGTACAGTGGAGGAAAAAAAAAAGCATTCGCTTAAAAATTTAAACCCAGAAATACAACAACGTTAAAACCCAGGGGAAATTATATATGTACTTTTTTTGGAGACCCGGTCTCAATGTGTAGTTCAGACTGGACTCGAACTCACTATGTAGCCAAGGCTAGTAATTCTCCCGCCTCAGCATTCCAAGTGCTGGTTATTACAAGTGTGCACCACCACACTCCAGTGTTTTTTTTTTTTTTTTTTTTTTTTTTTTTTTTTTTTTTTTTTTTTTTTTTTTTTTTTTTTTTTTTTTTTTTTTTTTTTTTTTTTTTTTTTTTTTTTTTTTTTTTTTTTTTGGTAATAGGGATTGAACTCACAACCTCATACCTACCAGGCAGGTGCTTATGCCACTGAGCTAAATCCCCGGCCCTATTTTTTGAGACAGGGTCTCACTATGCAGTTCAGACTGGCCTTGAACTCACTCAGCCTCTAACTCACAACGATCCTCCCGCCTCAGCCTCCCAAGTGCTGGGATTATAGGCATGTGCCACCACACCCAACTCATTTGGGGACTTTTTAAATTAATAAAATGGATTTTGGGGCACAGTTTTAGGTTTATAGAAAAATTGAGCATGAATTTTTACTATACTCCTTCAACTTCTTCCATGCCCACAGTTTTTGCTATTAACATCTTGCCACTGGTGTGTTGGTGCACTTTGGAAGCTGAGGCAGGAAAATTGCCATGAGTTCAAGGCTATCCTAGACCACATAATGAGGTAGAGTGGGATGTCTGAGGTTTAACCGGTAATGGCAGCCACAAGCCACAAGAGCAAAAAGGGCAAAAGGGGAAAGCACGCCACCTTCTCTCCCTTATATTGTATGCCAGCTACTCACCCCTAGACGGGTGCAGCACTCATACTGCCAATCCCAGAGCTAGACAACGAACCAATCACAACCACTAGACTGGGCAGCCTCCATGTTGGCACGAGGCTATGGGGGGACACCCAGACACAAACCATAACACTAGGGTACATTTCTTAAAGGTTCTACCACCTCCAAATCCTCCACAGGTTAGAAGCCATGGCTTCAACATATGGGACTTTAGGGGAAGTTTAAGGTTGGTCTTGGTTACTGTTCTCTCATTGCTGACACAAAACACCAGACACCCAAAATTAAGGAAGAAAAGGTTTATTTAGCTCACAGCTCATGTAGATTTCAGTCCATAATCAGCTGGCTCCACAGCAGGGTGGCCTGGCACAGGGGCAACACTTCAAGGCAGCAGAAGAGATCAAAGCAACTGGAACAAAAAGGGAGGAGAGCAAACCTCTTTTCCTCCCTTATACTCTTCACAGGCCACTCCGTCTCCTGGGTGAGTGTAGCGCTCACAAAATCTCCTTGCCCTCCTCTTGCACAGGATGAGGATGTTTACAAAGTCAGGGCCCTGGTTCCCTGCTGAGTAGCTTAGTTAAACTTCTAAACTTTTCAGGTTGATACAGTGTATCAACCACAACAAGGTCCAAATTATAACATGGTTTAAGATGACTGCAATCATGTCAAGGTGAGTCCATGCAGCCCAAGATTTGTGGTCTCATCTGAAGGATCAACAGGGGAAGAATCTACTTACACATTCACTCTGCAGTTGTCTGTGGCATTCAGTTCCTCAGCCACCTGATCACAGAAGTGCTATCCCATCAGTTTAGGCAAGCATTAAACTCAGTCACATAATCCAGACTATTCAAAAAGCGACAGGGTTGCATAAGGGCATGAATACCAGGAGTTGGGAACTGGTGGGGACCATCCTAGAGGCCTACCTACCATATCCACTCATGGCAAACTAAATGTTTCCTCAACTCAACTATTTTTTAGCTGAATCTTCAAAGTGTCAAAGGTCACTCTAGTGCCATAGAACATGGTGGAGAAGTGCAGAAGTTGAGTGGAAAATTTAGCTAATTGTGGTTAAGAATTTTGCAGCTCTTACAAAAACTTGTGCCTGTATGAACCCATTTTAAGGGCCCTCCAAGGGACCCTGAAGGAGTCAATGCAAGTTATGGGTCCTGAAGCTTAAACTTTGTTAGCTTTGTAGAAAAACCAGCCTCTGCTATTCCGGAAGCCAAAGCCTCTTTGCTTCTGTGAATAAGAATCTGATCCCCAAAGAATAAGCACTTTTCCCCCAATATCTATGCTTGTCTCTGTCCCTCCTTTTTTTGTTTGTTTTTCTTTTTTCTTTTGTTTTGTTATCTTGAGACAGGGTCTCACTATGTAGTGCAGGCTAGACTTGAATTTGCTTATGTAGCCAGGGCTGGCCTTGCACTAATAGTGATACTCCTGCCTCAGCCTCCCAAGTGTTAGGATTACAGGCATTGCCACCACGCCCAGCTCGCTCTCTCTTCTTAATCTCCCTTTTCGGTTCTCCACATTTTGATATGGGTACTTAATAGAAGTTCAGTAAATGTTGGATTAATTGCCACGTCCCCTACCCCTATTGGTACTCTTCCCTGGCTCGCATCTCTTTTTCTGAGTCTAGTTTGTTTCTTCTCACCCCAAATATCAGTAGAAAGAAAGTTCAGAAAGGAATCCATTCCTTCCACAAGAGAAAATGTTTCTGAGCACCCTGGGCCAGGGTGTAGGGTGATTCTACAGTCTGGACAGAGTACCGAAGGATGCAGACAGGCTGGCTCTAGGAAGAATAAATAATAATCAGTTCCCTAGAGGGAATAAATAATTCCCTCTTGGGAATATGAAACTTGATGGGTAGCACAAGAATGAGGAAGTGTCAGGAGTTACTTATTTTAGTAACTACATCCTGATGGAACCCTGCCAGTTAGTATTCCATTGTGTGATCTCTGCCTACAATTTCTTACGCTCACTGCTTCTCGAATTCTTTGGTCTTGGCAAAACATTTGCTTAGTGTGAGGCCAGGAGTCTGATCCCCTCTGCCCCAATCCTTTGGTTCTGCCTATCTTCCAAAGCGGTGCTATGATTCTGTGACACTCCCCACAACTCCAGTATCCTTCTAATAAATTAACCATCTACTAGGCTGGGTGTGGAGTGCACACCTGTAATCATAGCACTTGGGAGGCTGAGGCAGGAGAATGGTCACAAGTTTAAATCCAACCTGGGCTCCGTAGTGAGTTCAAGACTAAACTGAGATCCTGTCTCAAAAACCAAAAACCAAAACCAAAGCAAAGCAAAGCAAAAAAGGTTACCTTTTGCTTAAATTAGGAATACAAGGATATTCTGAGCAATTTGGTGTGCACTAAACCCTCTGTTGGGTGGAGCTTTGCCCAGGGAATTCTGAAATATAGATAACATAATGCCAAATACAGAATTTAGGGTATTAAGGCCATAGAGACCACATAACAAGTCAGGTAGCGATTAGTACATCTGGGCTTGGGAACTAGCTGGCCTGTTTTCAAGTACTGACCCTGAAGCGTATTAGCCATGTGATCTTGAGCACAGTCCTTACCCTCTCAGTGACTCTGCTTCCTCAGCCATACAATGAGGACAACAATAATTATACCTATCTCAGGGGACTGTTTAGGGGACTAAATGAATTACCATGTGTAAAGGTTTTAGAGCAGTGCCCTACATGTAGTTGATGCTCAGTAAACAGCTAAAATCAGCTATCGTTGCAACAAACAACGTCAATGTTTTTGGCTAACAAAGCGCCTATGAACCTTTAGACAAAGAATGAAAAGAAAGAATAAACAATAGAGTACAGTCATGTTTGAATAGGGTAACTAGTTAGAGTTTCCTTTCTTTTTCCCCTTGAGGTGTTGGGGATGAAACCCAGGGCCCAGCGCATGTTAAGCAAGTACTCCGCCCCGTCCTCCCCTCCAACACGGGCTTAGCTTCTCTGTAAACAGTTCGGGGTCATCAGGCTGCAGAACTAGAAGCTGCGAGGCTGAGGACAGTCACAGTCAGAGTGGAGCAGCTTCATGGAGAAGACTTCTGCGCTCACTCTGAGAACGGGATTTTCCCATACCCTGGGTCACCCTTAAAACCTGATTCTCAGTCAGTCTTCCATGACCATAGGTTCTGTTATCTATGGACTTGGCATACGTGGGTCCAATCAACTGCAGGATGGAAATATTTGAAAAAAAAAACTTGCATCTGTACTGAATATGTACAGACTTTCTTGTCATTGTTTCCTAAACAACATGATATGCCAACAATTTACATAGCATTTACCTTGTAGTAAACACTGTAAGCCATCTAGTGATGATTTAAAGTATATAAGAGAGCCGGTTGTGGTGGCACTCACCTGTAATCCCAGCACTTGGAAGGCTGAGGCAGGAGGATTACCATGAGTCTGAGTTTGATGCCAGCCTGGGCTACATAGTGAGTTCAAGGCCACCATGCATAGTAATGGCATAGCAAGACCCTGTCCAAAAAAAAAAAAAAAAAAAAAACAAAAAAAACCGGAAAGATAGATAGAATATAAGAGAATGGATGTAGATGATATGCAAATACTAGGCAATTTTATGTAAGAGACTTGAGCATTTTGGGATTTTGGTAACTGAGGGATTTGGTTACAATTCTCCTATAGATACTAAGGTATAGCTATACTTTAAAATCCAAGGCTAGCCGGGCGTGGTGGCACAAGCCTTTAATCCCAGCACTCAGGAGGCTGAGGTAGGTGGAGCATTGTGAGTTTGAGGCCAGTTTGGGCTACAATGTGAGCAAGGCCGGTGTGAGCTACATAGTATGAGCCTGCCTCAAAAAAAATAGGGCCAGGAGTTTGGCTCAGTGGCTTAAGCACCCGCTTGGCTGACGCGAAGTTGTGAGTTCAATCTCTGGTACAGACAAAAAAATAATAATAATAAAATAAAATGCATGGCTCCACTGGAGAAATCTGATGGTGCTGGGGGCCCCTTCCTGACTGACAGGTCACGTATGGGACAGGCCGATGTGGGGAGCCTCCAGGGAGGCCACTGTATGGACCCTGACAAAGAGATGAACCCCACAGCAGGTGGTATGGAGACACAAAAGGAAGCCAGGTTCTTGTTGTCATCCTTGAGTTACAGGGTCAAGCCTCATTTGAAAATCATGCATTGCTTTTTCATTTCTATAGACCAGTGAATTTCTTCTATTTGTAAGCCAGTGCAAATCACGGCATCTGGTATTAGTCATGCAGACTTCTAACGGATTCATCTAACCCACAATAAAATTGTGCTCTCGTCACGTATTCTAGAGATGCCGTATGTCTGACTGGCAGTTTTCTCTCCATATACCTTCCTGTTTAGAGTCTGTGAATTATTCAATGGATTTCTAAGTTGTGGGATGCAAATCTGAGGTGCTGAAATCCACTTCCACATCTGCTTGGTTGTTACAGTAGGTAACTTTGCCAACACCGCGTGCCTTTTTGTGTAAGACTAGACTGGACACTGAGAACCCCAGGGCGCCGACGCATTGGCTGTACTCTGCTTTCATTCTTAGTCCGGCAGCCGTAGACCCAGGGTCCCAGCTTCACCACCTGCCTTGCACTTGGCTCCAGTGGGAAAAGTGCAGGAGGACTGAGGAGGAATCTAGTTTGGGTGGGTCATGTCCAGCCGGGGTCACACTCCCTGCAACCCCTAAACACAGTGATGAGTCTTCAGGAGTCAACACATGGGAGACGGCAGATAGAGGTGAACGCACCACCATTACTGCTGACGGAGATACCTGCAAAATGTAGTTTAGTTCTTCTGGCCCACCAGACTTTTTATTTTTTATTTATTTTATTCTATTTATTTATTTTTTGCGGTACCAGGGTTTGAACTCACAACCTGGCATCTGCCCTGCAGGCGCTTAAGCCACTGAGCCAAACTCCCAGCCCCGGACTTTTTAATAACTCACTCCTCACTTGCCTAGTCATGTTACCAGTGGGTTCTTTTGCCCACTTTGGATAGAAATTATGACAAGGCGCAGTGCAGCTCCTCCAGTGTGAGCCGCTGAGCCGACGTGGCTCTCAGTGTGTTGTGTGGCAGCCCTCCTCACTGCTGTCCTGCCTGCCCGAGCCAGCAGCTCCTGACAGCTCTCTGGAACTCCTCCCGTAGCTGGAGCGCACAAATCCTGCCAGTGGTCAGCCCCGCCTTTCTCAGGCTGCTGGCTTTACCATGACCAGCTCTTTGGGCATGCAGCACGGGCTGTTCTCCCTGAGACAGGAATCATATTTAGGCAAAACAAAACCATTCAAAAGATGCTTTATTAGCTCTTACATTGCAGCACAAGGGACGGGAGTATGTGTGCTCTTCTCGCCCAGACAGAGAAGGCAGGCTCACACAGGCAGTGTCCTGCAAGGCAGCTGCAGACCTCCTGCTCAGCCATGGGTAGGGCAGGGGCTCCCCATGGACCAGAGCGAGGCTACCAGGAGTGGCTGCAGCGGGGCGGAGCCACCCAGAGAGGCTGCAGGGCGGAGTCATCTGGGATTAACCCATGACCGAAGCTTGTTGCAGGCAAAGCAAAGGTCTGTGAGGGGCAGGGTGGGCATCTGTTGTAAACATGGTCTTCAGCAAAGAGTTTGGGGTGGCTAAGGCTGCCAAAGGTGAAAGAAGGGGAAAAAATACGTACCTTGGGAGCCCCGGGCCTTTCTCTTGTGCCTCAGTCACAGGGAGCTTATACTGCGTGTGGCAGAGGGCGGATCGGAACACAGGTCCTCCACAGATGAGCAGAGGGCGAAAACAGACCAATGAGACTGAACTGCAACATGGGATTTCTTTCAGACCCACTGTGTCAACTATTAGTGAGGCTACATCAATTGTTGCAGTTCCTCTTTTCCTGGAGCCAGGTGCAGACAAGCAGCTTGCTTTGGTCAGTTACAGGTGATTAGAGCCAATGTGTTTCCTTGCCAGCTGAGAGCTGTAAGAGGCAGTGCTCAATCTGCCACACAGTCTTCTTCCTGTTCTACTGTCTTACCTTTCCTATTATCCTGCATTCTGGAATGAGGATGGTGTGGAGAAGAGGCACAAGACAGCCGAGTGTGGTAGTACATGCGTGTAATCCCAGTTACCTGGATGGCGGAGGCAGGATTGCAAGTTTAAGGCCAGCCCGGGCAATTTAGAAAGACTTATTGCAAAAATTTTAAAAAGCTTGGAATATATCTATTAGTACAATCCTTAGCACTGGGTTCAACCCCTAGTACTAAGAAAAAAAAAAAGCCAGCATGATGGCAGCACTTTGGGAGGCTGAGGCAGGAGGATCACAAGTTTGAACCCAGCCTGGGCAATTTGGTAATTTAGTGAGACCCTGTCTCAAAATAAAAAATAAAGATAAGAGCTAGGGTCGTAACTCTCTGTGAAGTTCCTGGGTTCAGTCTCCAGTAAAAACAAAACAAACAAAAAAACAGACCCAGAGATGACAAATAATGCACGGTTTGAGCAGCAAAAGAAATATTTGCTGTTGTAAGCTACTGAGATCTGAAGTGTTTGTTGCTTATTTTTGAGCACAGCGCTACCTAGTTTACCCTGACTGCTACTTTCACTGATCAGATGAAGAACTCTGTCCCCTTCTTTTAGGCACAGAGGTTAGGGGTTTTCTTCCACTGACATGCAAATGTGCATGGGGAGTTAAGTGTTCCTTTCCAACACATCACAGTGAGGAAGGAGAAGCATTTTGTCCCAAAAAGACAAATCAGTGCTACAGGTTGGATCTGAGATGTCCCTCAAAAGTTAACCTGGTAGGCAGGTGCGAGGTTGTGAGTTCAGTCCTCAGTGCAAACAAACAAACAAACAAAAAAAGGTTAATGTGGTAACTGCGCATGGTGGTGCACACCAGTAATTCCAGCACTCAGGAGCTGAGGTAGGATGATCCCTGCAAGTTTGAGACCAGCCTGGGCTATAAACTGCATAGTGAAACCCTGTCTCAAAAAAAAAAAAAAAAAAGTTAAAGTGGTGTCTTAGTTACTTTTCATTGGTTGCTGGGACAAAACACCTGACACCCAAAATTAGGGAAGGAAGGATTTATTTAGCTTACAGTTTTTGGAGGTTTCAGTCCACAATCAGCTGGCTCCAAGGCAGGGTGGCATGGCACAGGGGCAACACTTCAAGGCTGCAGCAGAGCAAAAGCAGCCAGAGTAAAAGGGGGCAAAAGCAAGCCTCTTTTTCTCCCTTATATTGTACACAGGACACCCCTCTCCACGGTGGGTGTAGCTTCACAAATCTCCTTGCCCTCCTTTGCACAGGATGAGGATGTTTACAAAGTAAGAACCCTGGCTCCCTGCTGAGTCTCTCAGTTAAATTTCTGACCTTCTCAAGTTAACACAATGACCAGGTAACTGCTTGTGCTCTACACCCCAGGATGTAGAGCTGCTGCCTTACTTATCTAAGCTTCTAGACTTCTCAAGTTGACACAAGGTATAAACCGTAACAAGTGGTAAAGGCTTCCCTCCGCAGGGTGGCGCTACTGAAAGGGAGTAAAACTTGCAGAGGTTGGGTCACAGTTGGGTGCAGCAGCACCACCTGTAACCCCAACAGTTTTGGAGGCTGAAGCAAGAGGAACACAAGTGCAAACCTATCCTGGGCAACTTAGTGATTTAGTAAAACTTGTCAAAAAATAAACAAGGGTTGAGGATATTGCTTAGTGTGAAGGCACTGAGTTCAATCCCTAGTATTGAAGAAGAAGAAGAAAAAAAAAAAAAGGTGGGGCCTATTGGAAGGTCTCTGGGTTGTTGAGGTGTCCTGTCCCAAGGGCGGTAGGGCCCCTCTCTCTTCCTTTCTTTTTCTCCTCCGGGCCACGAGGTGAGCAGTTTTGATCTGCTGGGTGTTTCCAACGTGATACTCACTACAGCCCAAAGCAGCAGGACCAATGGTCCTATACGCTCTAAAACTTTAAGCCAACTTAAATCTTTTCTCTTATACACTGATTATCTCAGGCACTTGGTAGGTAACAAAGCTGATGGAAACTGTCCCTCAGGATTGTGGTTATAAGCAACAGAGTACAATTCTGGTGACTTCAGAGTACTGTGGTGGATTGACAACTGGTGGTCAGCTTGTGGCACCCAGCTGAACTGAACCAGCGTGGTGCTGGGTGTGGAGGGCTTACCTGGGGATTGTTGCCGACAGCGTAAGAGACAGAACTGGAGAGGAAGAATCTGGGTGTTATTGGTTCTCCAGCTGCTGTTGATTGTCCTGGAGGAGTTTGTTGAGCTTTTTTCCTGATATGAACTCAGCTGTTCTCATCGTCAGGGAAGCTCAGGACCTTGTCTCTGAGAATCGCTATGGTGCACGTTGGGGGAGCTCCGGTCCTTCCTTTGAGCATCGCTTCCTGGCTCCGCTCCGGAGGGAAAGATGTGTGCTGTTTAATCTCCTGGGGGAGCTTATTACACTGGCTTCCTGATACGAACCTGGCTGTTCTCATCACTGGAGGAACTCAGGACCTCGCTGTCGCTGAGAATGGCTGTGGTATTTTTCAGGGGTGCTCTAGTCTTTTTTTTTTTTTTTTTTTTTGGTGGCACCGGGGATCGAACTCACAACCTTGCGCCTGCCAGACAGGCGCTTGAGCCACTGAACCAAACCCCTGGCCCTGGTTTTTTGAGGCAGGGTCGCACTATGTAGCTCAGGCCGGCCTTGTGCTTGCGTTGTAACCGAAGCCAGCCTCGAACTCACAATGCTCCACCTACCTCAGCCTCCCGAGTGCTGGGAGGAACTCTAGTCTTTACCTCGAGCGTCACTTTCTGGCTCCAGTGTGGATCCCTCCGCCCAGTGGCACAGATCCTTCATCCTGCTGGCACAGACTTTCTAGCTTCCACCACTGACCTTCGGGCCTTCCCAGCACAGATCTGTAAAACAGATTTGCATGAGTCATTGTCGTGGGCTCTAGGTCTCCAGCTGGACTTGTGGAGGACATTGTCATGGGCTCTAGATCTTTAGCTGTACTCATGCAGAATGTTGTCATGGGACCCAGGCCCTCAGCTGGATGTTTTGGGGGGGTCTTTAGTGTGTAGACAGATTTCCTGCACTTTTTGTGTTTGACTCTTTGGGTGACCATTATAAAATAATTTTATAAATTATGTGTCCCGTATTAAATTGTTCCCCTTGCAAACCCTGACTACAGCAAGTATTTATGGGGAAGATATTGGGCAGTCACTGCATCAGCAGCAAAGCTGGAAAACGTGAAATATAAAAATAGGCAGAAGCAAGCCACCACCAGAACACCTGCAGAACTGGGCTGGCAGGCACCACCGCCACTGCAGCCCAGCATTGAATCCACGGTAGTGACGACACTGAAGACACTGCCAGCAAGGCTAGAATCAGTGGCACTTCTGTTCCTGGCCCTGTCACCACTGTTTCTGCACTTTGGGTCATCAGCCTCCAAGGTTAAACCCAGGGACATTAATCTGTCTGTTTAATCCGAGGTCAGGTACTTGCTGTCTTTTGGAGGTTGGGAAAGCAGACATTTTTTCTAATGTCTGTAATTGGAAGTCCCATGTCCTAACTAGGACCCATAAAGTGAGAAATCTCTCCACAGGATAGGTTGTTCAGTAGGTGAAGGAGCCAAACTGAAATCCAGATATTCATCACAAAGAGCAGAGTTCTTCCCAACAGGAGGAGCAATAGCTGCTCAAATCAAACAACTCAGTGTTCATGATCTAGGGCACATGACGCAGTACAACCACGTGGATTAACAGAGACCCGAATGTGCTTGGGAATTGCAGGGGCCATTGTAGGACTCGGTAAATTCAGCGGCTAGGATTGGGCAAGCCCTCATCCACAAAATGGCACACAAGCACAACCTGCAAGGTTGGTGCCCTTGTACGACGGTATTGCTCTGTCAAAACTTGCAGGGTGACCTGCCAAGCACCTCCTCTTGAGTACTGTGTTTCTCACTGAGGACGAGTGTCCAGGAGTCACCCTCGGCTGCATGGTCCTGACCCCTGCTCATGCCTGGTTGGTCCAGGAGTATAAGACTGCTCCAGGGTGGGTCACCGGCGTCCTCTGGGAGTACGGGATTGA
This sequence comes from Dasyprocta punctata, assembly GCA_004363535.1. Classification (NCBI taxonomy): domain Eukaryota; kingdom Metazoa; phylum Chordata; class Mammalia; order Rodentia; family Dasyproctidae; genus Dasyprocta; species Dasyprocta punctata. Next base: position 18,076 of record RJWM01020398.1, read on the forward strand.
AACTAAGAAAGATCTACTGTCGTCCGGGCTCTTGAAGAGAACAAATGTGAAAACATAGTGGTAGGAGAGAAGAATAAAACAGACACAGATGAAATGGAGCCAGGTGTGGTAGCTCACATCTATAGTTCCTATAATTCCAGCATTCTGGGAGGCTGAGGCAGGAGGATTATAAATGAGAGCCCTGACTGGGCAATTTAGTGACTTAGAACTTGTCAGAAAATTTTAAAATATGTATTTTTATTAAAAATTTTTATTAGAAGATGTTTGTTATATATAATGAATACATTCATTGTGAGGAGCTGGTACATATACATTTAGTATCTTCATCCTTTTTTCTTCATTTCTCTTTCCATCTCTCTCCTCTCCCTCCATCCCTAGGTCCTCTTCTCATCTGCAAAATGTCTACCTCCCCATTTCCTATTGTTGATTTTTTATCAAACTAAATTTTTTTTTTGAAAAAGGGTTGGAGATATAACTTAATGTGAGCCAGGTGTGGTGGTGCACATCTGTAATCACAGCACTCAGCAGGCCGAGGCAAGAAAATCACCTGAGTTCAAGCCCAGTCTGGACTACATAGTGAGACCCTGTCTCAAATCAAAACAACAAAAACAAAACTTTAATGTGAAGGCCCTGGGTTTAATTCCTAGTTCTAGGGAAAAAAATAGAAAGCAAGAAAAAGCAATGAAAGTCAGCTACAACGGTGCATTCCAATAGCCTCTGCACTTTGGGAGGCTGAGGCAGGAGGATCCCAAGTTTGAGGCCAGCCTGGACAACTTAGAGAGACAACGTCTCAAAATTAAAAACAAACAAAACAGTGCTGGTGGATGTAGCTCAGTGGTAGAGCACTTGCCAAGCACATGCAAAACTCTTGGTCCAATGCCCAGCAACAAAAAAAAAAAAAAGGAAGCTTTGATAGCAGGTGATTGTAGTCCTAGACACTTGGGAGTGTGGAGCAGGTGGATCACTTGAGCCCTGGAGTTGGGGAACAGCTTGGGCAACACTGCAAGACTAGGAGAGGGGGAGGGAGAAGTGGGGAGGGGAGGAGGGAACAGGTGGAAGGAGGGAGGGAGGGAGGGAGGGAAGGAGAGAGAAAGAGAGAGAGAGAGAGAGACAGAGAAAGAGAGAGCTTCTTTTATTAGGCTGGCTGCATCTTTCTTCATGTTCTGTATAAAAGCTTCTTTATGCTTTGAAAAGATTTCATCTCAAACCACAAATTCAGATATGCAAGACATCATGCAATCCTCATTTTTAATCATTCACCTTATATTTTGAATTAGAACCCTTATTCCACCATGATTATAGTAGAAAACACAACACCACTTGCTCCAGGCTCCCATCCCCTAGAGTCTGGGCACCGTGTGTCGCTGTGTCCCCGGGTCCTGGTCAACTCTCTTTCCACATTAGGTTAACATAACATTTGCTCTGTCCCCGAGTCCCTTTGGGCTGTGGTCCTTTGCTGTCTCCTCGTTAGGTCCAGGCTATGAGACTGTTCTTGGAAACTGCCCAGGTCCGTCTGCCCAGGTGCCCACGGTCATTCTCCTTGGGCGCCTGCCGCCTCGCCACCTGTGCTGTCCAGGCTGGTCGCTTTTTATCTCTCCTCTACTCTGGGGAATTTCTTTCCTTCTTGGGTGGGACCTCTCCCGCCCTCTGACCCCTGCCTCCCTGTTCTCTCTCGCTCCTTTCCTCCCTCCCTCACCCTTGCCCTAGCTCTTGCTCATTGCTTTTGCTGTCTTCCGCAGCCACGAACTGTTACCCTCTGCCATGTGCTCTCCTGCCTTGGAGCCAACCAATCATGGACTGACCTCTAAACTGTGAGCTAAATAAACCTTTCTTCCTTTAACTTTGGGTGTTGGATATTTTGTCCCAGCAACAAGAAAAGTAACTAAGATAGATGTGCTCAAAGTTGTCCCACACTAGGAACAGAGAGCTAGGGAATTTACCTGCCACCTCCCCACCAGCCCTTAGTTGAGGGCTGCCGCCCTTCTCAGCTCTCTTCTCCTCCTTCCACTTTCCAGTTTACCTCTTTAGAGTTTCGTTTCAGCAGCATCAAGGCTGCTGTGTTTACTTTCACAGCTATGATCAAGTCTTCCGTGCTTTGTCCGTCTGTTGATGCTGAGTTGAAACCCAGTGGACACTGTTTACCTTATATATTGTGACTGCATGAATACTTTCCACTGCTGAGCTCATAAGCACTAAGATTACATTTCCTTTCTTGAACTATTTTTTATTACATCTTGAAAAACAATACTTGATGCATTTTGGGAATATGAAATCTATGAAATCTATATTATGTATAAATGATTATAATATCCAAATTATTTTGGGTAACAGTGGATATTATAATATATTGGAAATAATATAATACATAATATACTATATTGGATATTATAGTATATATTGGATATTATAATATCCAAATCCAGGAACTAGACCGTAATTAGTAACATGTGCATGCCAGTATAATTCTCCTTGTCCCACTCCTTTAGCTACCCTTGAGAAGTGGCCACTGTATGATAGTTAGTGTTTATTACTTCATTGTTTTTTTAAAAAGCATCATGCAATCATAAATGAATGTGTGCTTCACCATGTTGTGTTTCTTTTGTTTACGAGCTTCATAAAAAATGGTATCATCTTTAGAGTATAATCTTCCGGGAGTTACATCCTCCAGGAAACGCCATATTTCCAGGATTCTACCATGTTGCTGCAAGAACTGCTTGCTATTATTAGAAACACTTAGAAGCTCCAGGAAAAACTAGGAAGTAAACACAATCCTCCTGATCGCTGGCTCTGTATGAATGACCTTCCTAAGAGTCCCAGCACCCCCTCTTCAGCCCTGTCCCTTCACTGCCACCCTCAGGGTTTGGCCTCTTGGTTGGGGACCCCGAGGGTGGATGGGGATTCTAAGGCTGACACTTGTCTCCGGCAAGGCTAGAAAACATCCAGACTGAGAAGTCTTCACCATGGTGGCCACAGATATAAGATGTACAGCTCGGTGTGAGGACCCGCACCCCACCGTGTGCACAAGAGCAGAGAAGTGAACTGCTCCAGTCAGAGGAAAGTCTTCCCACCATCTGAATCCCGGATTCCGAGGGCTTCTGAGATCCAGCAGTGCTGTGTGTTTGGCTTGGCATGGATGACTCGTTTATTTTCTTATAATTTAAAGGTGAGATTAGGAGAATCATCTCAGCCTGTGTGACACTTCAACCCATGACTTTCTGGTGCTAAAAAAAAAAAGAAGAAGAAAGGTAAAGAGAAGAGGGAACCTGGGCATGGTGGTGCACTCCTGTAATCCCAGCACTTGGAAGGCCGAGGCATGAAGATTGCTGTGAGCTCAAAGTCAGACTGGACTACGTAGTGGGTTCAAGGCCAGCCTGAACTACATAGCGAGATCTTGTCTCAAAACACCAAGGTGGGAAAGGAAGAGGGGATGGACTGGTGACTGTTGACCAGAGGTGAGGAGAGATGAAAGAGAAAGAAGCTGAGGAAGGTGGTGGGAAGGTTGATGACATCTTTGGAAGACATGTCCAAAAGACAGTGAGGAGGAGCGTCCTGGGGACACATTTTCTCTCCCTTTCCTGCTCCATCAGTGAGCATTTGGGTTTGGGGTTAGGAGAGAGGAAATAGGGAGAGAAAAAGGAATCCTCAGAGAGCATTGCCTTAGGGAGAGGGAGGCAGAAGCTAGAGCACAGCATCGGACCCACAGTTCTGGGCTGGGGCCAGAGGAGCAAAGTTTTGAGGAGTTGGAACTGAAGCTCCTCCTCCACCTGACTGCCCCCCAGGAACATTCCGCGGCAGTTGGGCCCTGTCCTGCTGAATGGGTTGGGGGCCAGGTTTTGCTTAGCTCTGGAGCTCAGCGGCCTGATAAGACGCTCCCGTTTCTTTCCCAGACCCTAGGCCTAGGATGGAAACTTCTCCGCCTGATGAAAGTATTCAGGAGATGAATCACACGTGAGCGCAGCAAGGGAAGGAAGAAAGAGGGGTGCTGACCATGAAGGAGGGGTACTCGTGGGTCAGAAGGAGCAGGGGATCAACACCCGAGGCCTGGGGAGGAAGGGAAGGGCTGAGAGGGAGGATGGGGGTGGTGGGGCTGGAACAAAAGGAGAAGACGCAGTTCCCCGTCTCTTCTCCCAGCGGCCACAGGCAACCCGTGAACCTGAGGCGGAGCTCTGTACTGCCCTTGTGGTGGAGAATTATACACAACCCCCGCTGCACAGTGCAGGTGCTGGTCTCGGCGCTCAGCCTCGTGGCCTTCGTCCTGCTGCTGGTCATGGTCTTCTCCAAGAAATGGCTGCATGCCCCCGGGAGCCGCTTCTATAGGTACTACCCGGGGAACGTCAGCAGCGGGATCCACACCTCCATCCACGTCATGTCCATGGGGCTCCTGTACATCTGCAGGTCTGAGAGCTGCTCCAAATCAGACACCTGGAAAGGTGAACGCCTCCAGCCCACCTTGACCTCTGTGGCTGCCCCCCGGGTATTCTTGTCTGTCCCTCTGGTCATCTTCATTCTTTGACCTGCAGAATGGCTCCTCTGGCACCGAGACATCCAAAGATCATTGTCCTCCACTCCGGCCCAAATATCTTAAGGCTCTTAATAAAACTTTCCATACTGCTTGCAAAAACTGTTATAGGGGGCTGAGGATTTAGCTCAGTGGCTCAAGTGCTTGCCTGGTAAATGTGAGGTCGTGAGTTCGATCCTCAGGACAAAAAAACCAAAAACAAAACAAAACAAAAAACCCCCAAAACTATTATAGGTTTTGTATGTTTTATTCAAGATGCTGACACCAAAAATGTTTCTAATTTTTGGAATTGTGGGGATTTTGGAGTATTTGCATATACATGCAACGGCAAGCCGAAACACTGAAACAACACCCAGATTTGGAAGTAGATTTATTTACATCAGCGGGCACTGATCAGGATCATTCCCAGAATATCAGGCCCCGATCTCTGGTGGTCTAGGGCTTACATGGGATAAGCAAGCAGGAAGTACGGAGGCAGAATGGCTTGTTAATTGGGGATTGGTTTACACAGTGTGCATCATCGTGACCAGCTGTTTCTAAGAGGCAAAGCAACTGGAACTGGAACAGAAACTATTACCTGGGCAACTAAGAAACTGAAGTATATTGGCTGGGGGCCCATTTTCTGTGTCTTGGCTACTTTTCTGTTGTTGCTGGGACAAAACACCTGATGCCCAAAATGCGGGAAGGAAAGGTTCATTTAGCTTATAGTTTTTGGAGGTTTTAGCCCACACTCAACAGGTTTCAAGGCAAAGTGGTACAGCTGCGACAAATACCAAAAGCGGCAGGAGTTAAAGGGCAAAAGGGCAAAGCACGCCTCCTGCCCTCCCTTATGCTGCATGCTGGCTGCCCGCCCCTGGGCAGGAACAGCTCTCAGACCATCAATCCCACCGCTGGACAACAAACCAATCACCAAGGCTAGGCTCAGCTGCCTCCGTGACTGCGTGAGGCTTCGCGGGGGCATCCAAACACAAACCATTACATCCTGTTACCTACAAAATGAGATATTTTACGGATGGGGCCCAAGCCTAAATGTAAAATCCACTTATGTTTCATATACACTTTTATAATATAGTCTGATGGTACTTTTATTTTATTTTTTTCCTAATGGTAATTTTATAAAACATTTTAGATGTGCTTACATTTTGACTGTGACCCATCCTAAGCAATCAGGTAGAATTTTCTACTTCTGGTAGGTCAGCACTCCAAGTTACAGATTTTGGAACGTGTCAAATTTTGTATTTTCAAATTAGGAATGTTCAACCCGGATAGTAATTTATGCTTTTACTAACAACACATAAAGATGATGGTTTCATTGTATCTTTGCCAGCCATGACTGTTAACTTGAAACATATAAATACATAACTTTTCTAATTAAAAACAGTGGCAGTTATTGTGGGAATTGCAGAAAATTGAAAGAAAGTAAAACTCACCTAAAATTTCCTCACAGATGTAATCACATACAGGAGGGCCCATGACCATCCCAGTGTTGAATTTACTTCCCTTTCTCTCTCTCTCTCTCTCCATATATATAACAAACAGGTAAGTTCTCTACCATCCAGCCCTCATGTTAGGATTTTTATTTATTGATTGATTTATTGTGGGTACTGAGAATCAGACACAACCTTGTGTTTGTTAGGCGGGTGCTTGTGCTGCTGAGCTATATCCCGGTCCATGTTAGGATTTTTAATGAACATACAAAGATCCAGTGCATGAGTATGCTAGATTTTATTTCACAAATATCTTATAAGTCTATGTTTGTAGGACATCTTAGTATCTTGGCAAAGAATATCCCCGTACCTAGACTTTGGTGCAAGTCTCTGATTATTTCCTTGACATAAATTCCCAGAAGACACATGGATGGATCAAAGGGCCTTAATAACTTAGGTTTATGTATTTTGTTTTGTTTTGTTTTGTTTTGTTTTGTTTTGTTTGAGATAGGGTCTTGTCATGTAGCCCAGGCTGGCCTTGAACTCTTAGTGATCTTCTTGCCTCAGCCTCCATAGTGCTGAGATTACAGGCATGCATAGATTTTTTTGATATTTTGTTCCAGATCACTCACCAGAAATGTTGCCCACCAGCAGTATATGAAAGTGCCTCTTTTCTCCAAATAGTCTTCTTTATTAGATATTGTCAATTTTATTTTGATTTTGATTTTCAACTAATTCAGTAGTTTAAAAATTTACCTGTGAAAAAATAAAATACAATTTATGTGTGATTTACAATCCTTTGTGTTGAACGTCATATATTTGTAGATTTTTTGGGGGGTGTAGTTGGGAATAAACTCAGGGCCTCTACACTGAACTAAACCCCCAGCCCTTTTAAAATTTTGAGACAGGGTTAGGGTTAGCACTAACTCACTATGTTGCCTAGGCTGGCACAAACGTGTGAGCCTCTTGCCTCAGCTTCCACACCATCACACCTGGTGAAAGTGACATCCAACTGCTTATTGATTTTGTTTGTTTGTTTGTTTGTTTTGGTGGTACTGGGGATCCAGCTCCAGGTCTTGAGCTTTGAGCATGCTAGGCAAGTGCTCTACCACTGAGTTACACACATCTCCAGTCCTAAATTTCAGGTTTAACTTTCAAACAAAGTCTTGAGTTATGACCCAAATGCCAGCTGCTTCTGCGGTTGTAAACAAAGAGTTGTGACGTAAGGAAAGTGTATGTAAGCATGCATCAGTGTCAGTCTGAGCCCAGATGTGCATGTTTGTGGATGTGATTTGGGTCAGTGCTTTATATAATGGCTACTATTACTGCTATTAAAATGGTCCCAAAAAAGCTAGGAAAAAAAAGCTAAGGAAGAAAGGAAAAGAAAACAATCACAATAGAGCAGTGTTAAAAAAAAGACAGAAACAGACAACCTTAGGCCAGTTTTTTAGATCTGAAAAAGTTGAGACCTAGTGGGCTAAAAGCAGGTCCTGGTGGGCTACAGACTCTCCCAAGAAGAGAAAGGACACCAGAAAGCCAGATTCCTGATGTTCTTATGGAAGGGGTCTTGCCTTCCAAACAGTAACCACCTTCCATTTCATCTTCCTGTTTTACAAGCCAAAGATGTCAACTTGAATGGTGAGTATGGTATGAAATTGTTGTTTCTGGTAAATGAGGCACATTTAAAAACTTTTGGTAAAAACACTAGGAAAATTACTAGTTTCTGGTAAATCATGCACATTTCACAACCCTTTTTTATTATAAAAAGGTTAGTTAAAGGGTGCTTTGGGAGGTTCGGGATGCATTCTGGGTATTTTCATTATTCCTTATGGAAAAAATAGTCTTATTTACAACTAGCCTGAGTTACAACCAGCCCTTGCAAGCAAATTGAGTTCGTCAATCAAAGGTCCACTGTATTTGTATTTCTTCTTTTGAAAATTGTAGTTCAAGTTCTCTGTCCATGTTTTCTTTTTTTTTTGTTTGTTTTTGTTTTTGAGTCAGGGTCTCATGATGTTGTTTAGACTGGCCTTGAAATCACTTATGTAGACTAGGCTCACCTCAAACTCACAGTTATCCTCCTGCCTCAGCCTCCTGAGTGCTGAGATTACAGGCGTGCACCACCATGCCTGGCTGTCCACATTTTCTATTGAGGCGTTCATTTTAGTATGGTTGGAATTATTAAGCAATATGCATTTCATGATCCTTGACCTACTTAGTAAGTGAAAGCATTATTTTATTACTATCTCAAATGAGCATTTCTTTGGTTATAAGTGAGTCTGAACATTTTCTCACATTTGCTCATTGGATTATATCTGGCCTTCTGTGGATCTTGAACACACACTGTCTTGTCATTTTCTCCAGAGAGTTTTAAGATGTGGACAAACCACCCCACGTTTGGGGTGGCCAAGATCGGCTTCGGCCTGGCCCTGGAGTTGGGCCTGGTGCTCACCATCTGGTTGCACCTGTCCTATCTGCCCCAGTTGAAGAAGCTGCACTCTTTCCACTGGATTGGGATCATCTTGAGCTTCTGTGAAGGTACCCCCTGCCCCGGCTCTGCAAAGTCCTTAGTTTTCCTAACCGTGTGTTCCAGGGCACTCCTCCCTTTTCTTTAGGGGTGGTAGAGGGCTTCTGAGGTTTCAGGAGAAGAGAATTGAGAGTTGAATTGCATCCCTTCCTGGCCACTGGAGAAGCAGAGGTGGAGAGGTTGATTTCCATGAGACTGAGCCCATGGACTCTGTGTGGTCATGGGAGTTGGGGTTGGTGGTTACAGCTCAGCAGACAAGGTAGAGTCCCCTGTGGGATTCCTGGGTGACGAGAAGACTTCCCTGCTTCCTGTCGCCCAGCCACCTTCATTTTCTTCACTCTCCTGCTGTTCGCTATTAACCTCTGGACCTTCGAGCTGAAGATGAATATATCCATTCCTATGGGCTGGAGCTATTTCATCGGTTGGTTGGTGTTTCTCCTGTATGTCACCTGTGGTGAGTAGCCAGGAGAGCCTGGGGGAAGGAGGGAATGTGGGCGGTCAGGGCGGAGAAGGTGTGGAGGGAAGGGTCAGGTTCTCGAGGATTTATATTCTCTTTGACCTCATCCTGCTTGTCATGCTCCATCACACTTCCCAACTTTCCCTCTCCCACCCCTTGTCTTTTCCCAGGGGTCCTTTGCTACTCCAGCTACATCCGGAATCCACTGCATAGAGTCTTCGGCCGTACGTCCTGTGCGGCATTGCCAGCTCAGTGAGGGAACCTCTGAGTCAGCGGTCTACCTCAGACCTCGTCAGCCTGGGTCCTAAGCAGAAGGATCTCTATCATCAAGTGCTGTCCATTCATCTACAGCTCTCTCCTCATCCTCACTCACAACCCTTAACAGGTTGGAGCTTGTCATTGTGAGAAATGAGAAAAGAAGGATTTGGGGCCATTTTTGAACTCTTCCTTGTTTCTACCTATGGCTTGGGTGGTGTGGAACAAAAAATTTTTTTTTTATTTTAAAGATAGCAAAATCCTTAGCTGGGTGTGGTGGCGCACGTCTTTAGTCCCAGCACTCAGGAGGCTGAGGTAGGAGGAGCGTTGTGAGTTCGAGGCCAGCTTGGGCTATAACTCGAGTACAAGGCCGGCTGAACTACATAGTGCGACCCTGCCTCAAAAAACCCAGGGCCAGGAGTTTGGCTCAGTGACTTAAGCACCTGTCTGACAGGCGCAAGGTTGTAAGTTTGATCCCTGGTGCCGCCAAAAAAAAAAAAAAAGCAAAATCCAACAAAACATAACAGAACAAAGTCAATCAAAACAAAGCAGTAGAGCCAGGAGTTTGGCTCAGCGGCTTACGCGTCTAACAGGCAGGTGCGCAAGGTTGTGAGTTCAATCCCCGGTGCCGCACCACAAAAAAAAAACAAAAAACAAAAACAAAGCAGTAGAACTGGTACAGAACTTCAAAGCAAGATACTAAGAAAACAATAGCTACTATAGTATATCTTGTTATTTTCAGAATAGTTGACCATTCTATCAGGTATAGTAAAATTAAACCAGAAACAAAACACAATAAAACCAATAAAAATAGAATATGAAATAAAGCAAAAAAAAATTAATCAGAATAAAGCAAAACAATGAGAACGATATTGGGCCTCAAAGACAAGACAGAAAAGAATCCCCCGTATTTGCTACATTGCATACTATCATCTTCCCAAGAGATGCTCAGATTGCCGGCCCCAGGCCTGCAAAATCAACCAAGCAATACAAGCATTTAGTTGCTTTATGTACTATAGTTGCTATCAACTTAGCCAGTCCTCCGAACCAGCAGGTTGCTTACGGGAGGGTGGAGGAGTGGTCCTTGATTCTTAGCCCACGCTCCGGTAGGCCCACAGGAGGTACAGATCTTTCTCTTCCTGGAGCCCACACCAGTCAGGCACCACTCACCAAGAAGGCAGCTTAGTGGTCTTCTGATTGGAACCTCCCTCGGTGTGGAATAAACTGTCCAGCTCTTCTTTATCATTCTGGTAGTTGTTGGGCCAAACTGGAGGAAGGGGAAGGGAAAACAAGTTTATTTCTGGCTAGGAACATTTTGGTACCCTTTGGTCCCTGATCCTGCCCAGTTTTTACCATAGCTTACCTATACACAACCAAACACTTCTTGAGAGCTAAACTTCTATACTTTCTTACCCCTCCGCCAACATTTGTTAGTTAGAGGGCAGGAGGAAGTATAGTTGGTTAGGAGAAAGATATCACTCCGGAACTTGTTGGCTTATTCACCATGAAGAAATCAAAAGCAAAATGGCCCTAGGTGAGAGGCAGGTTAAACAGTGGTAACACAATAGGAAATGTGGCTGTACTTCACAGGTAGTCAACCCAGGTATGCCCTGGGAAGCAATCCCACCCTTCGTGTCCAGCTCAGATGACTGAGAACTTACAGAGCTCTGTGCCCTGGATACCCACGCCATCACCACTGCCTCCAACATCCATGGTCTGCTTCCCTGCGGCCACTGCAGCCCTCCACTCAAGGCTCCCACATTCGCCACCGTATAAGAGCAGGAATGAAACGTGACAAGAAAGAATGGTATCAGGGTAAAGTCCTAAAACCAACAGACATGTTGTGCATTTAGGTTATAAACTCAGTTTCATTAAGGCACACAATACGCAGTTTGGGCAGTGCACTACCAATCAGGATTTGGACATCTTGTTGGGTGTGGTGGTGCATACCTATAATCCCGGCACTGAGGAGGCTGAAGCAAGAGGACTGCTGTGAGTTTGAGGCCAACCTGGGCTATAGAGTGAGCTCAAGGCCAGCCTGAACTCCATAGTGAAACTCTGTCTCAAAAAAAAAAAAAAAATGGATTTGGACATCTCGCCTAAAGAGGCTGGCCTACCAGGAGGGTACCCACGATTGATGTTTGTCATATATATTCCTCTAGATGGAGATGGGGTATCAGCAAACAGACTGTAGAGACAAATTATGGGTGGGTTAAATATATTAAAAATGTATGTATTAAGTGGAACTATATAATACTAATGGATAAAGAACGGAATTTTTAATTTTTAATTAATTATTGCAGTATTAGGGATTGAATCCAGGGCCTTTGCACTGAGCTACATACCCATACTTTTTTAAAAATAAAATATTTTGAGACAGGATCTTGCTAAGGCCCCAGGTTTCCTGGGTTATTTTAGAAATTGTGGGCTTTCCCTCTACCATGAGGTGAGTAGCTTTCTGGAGGTCCTTCCCCATTCCATTTCTGGCTTGGAGCCAGCCAGCTATGACCTGAAGCCAACTAGGGACCAAAACCTTTATTTTGGTGAGTCAAAATAAAACCTCTCCTCCTTTTAAATTGTAAGTATTGGGTATAATGTCTCAGCAACAAGAAAGTGATAAGACAGTTTTTGGTACCAAGTTATTTCTGTGATACTACCTGGCCATGTGGTTCAGAAGCCTCTGGAACTGGTTCAAAGGAGGAGTTTGGAAGTTTGGAGATACTGGCTAGAGAAACTCTAGAATGCTATAAGCTAAACTTGAAGGGAGATTCTGTTCAGAATTTAGAAGATCAGAATGCTGATAAAAAGGCAGATGGAAAGTCAGGCTCAGGAGGTTTCAGTTGAAAACAAGAAACCCATTGGCAGTTGGATTCCTTGTTCCAAGCCATCTGTCTTATAGTCTGGCAGAAAATCTGTCTATATTTTGCTCATGTCCTGAGACTTTTTGGGAGACTGAGATTAAGGATGGGAGACTAATTAATCTGGCAGAGAAAATTTCAAGGCAGTCCGATGTTTCAAGCTGTGGCATGGATGCTGCTTGCTGCTTTTAGATGTACTGTGAGAAATAGGAGTAAAATCCCTTTTAAAAAGTTTTCAGTTTTACCAGAAGAAAAGTACCTGCAAAGATGGAGACAAAGAGCTTTGTCGCTGAAAAGGTTAGCATTTTGAAAAAGGTAAGGGGCTGGGGATATAGCTCAGTGGCACTAGTGCCTGCCTGGCAAGCACAAGGTCCTGAGTTCGATTCCTGATACAAAAAAAAGAAAAAAGAAAAAAGAGAAAGGTAAGTACTTTGGATCAGGATAATAGGAAAATGGCTTGAAGGCATGTGTGGAATTTGAAAGACTCCATTCACCACAGGCTCAAGGATGCAAAACTTTGAAGCTTTCATTTGAGGAGAGAGCCTTGGGGCTACGATAGGCTCCAGGGCTGCCTGTCCACTGGGTCCCTGGGATTCAATTCACAACACTTAGCCATCAAGGCACACTGAGGCCTCTCCAGCTCTGATGCAAAAAGGCTTGGCTACTGCTGGAGCTGGTGGCAGACCTTGGCATCATCCATGTTGTGTTGACTTGATGGGCATGTGGAATGCAAGAGTTGTGGCTTGACAGAGTCTGCTTTTTAGATTTCGAAAGAAGGCCTGGAAGGCCGGGCAGTGTGTCCCCGAAAGGGTAGTGTGTGAAGCTATGAGAATGAAACCAAAACTGCAAGAAGAAATTATCCAAGAAATGAGAACTCACAGTGATCCTCCTGCCTCAGCCTCTGGAGTGCTGGGATGACAGGTGTGCACCACCATGCCTGGCTGCCTCTTTCTTTTTAACCCCTGAGGTCTGTTAGTTGAAGGCTGTATTATCTGTCTCTAGCTAAAATTAGCTGTCCAGTGCAGAGACAGAGAATATAAAAATGACTTGAAAGCAAGTGCCTCAGGGAATGAGAAGACAAAATACCCACTGGGAGAAAATATTTGCAAAACATCAGTCTGATAGAGGACTGTTACCCAAAATGCAAAAAACTCTTAAAGCATAGCAATAAGAAAAGGAACAACCCTTCGAGGCCGGCTTGGGCTACAACTCAAGCGCAACGCCAGCCTGAGCTACACAGTGCAACCCTGCCTCAAAAAACCACGGCCAGGAGTTTGGCTCAGTGACTTAAGCACCTGTCTGACAGGCGTGAGGTTGTGAGTTCAATTCCTGGTGCTGGAAAAAAAAAAAAAATGAACAACCCAATTTAAAAATGCTCAGAAGAGGGCTAGCGATGTAATTCGGTGGAGAATACTTGTATAGTACATTGAGGCCCTTGGGTCTATCCACAGTACTGGGGACGAAACAAAAACAAAACAACAATAGCAAACAAAAAAAAAAAGAAAGAAAGAAAAGAAAAACAAATAAAAACAAACCTCAGAAGACCTGAATAGATACCTCATCAAAGATGATATAGAGATGGGAAATAGTCATATGAAAAGATGTTCAAATGTCCTGAGAGCATTATGAGTTAAGACAGTGAGATACCACTACACCTATTAGAATAGTTAAAATCAAAGCTACTAATAACCTCAAAGGCCAGTAAGAGTATGGAATAATAGGAACTCTCATTCATGGTCAGTGGGAATGCAAAATGGTACAACCTCTGTGGAACACAGTATGACAAATTCTTACAAAATTAAACATACTCTTACCACATGAGACAAAGTCATGCTCTTAGATACTTACCCAAATGCACTGAAATCTTACTCCCAGCCACGACTCATCATTTTGGATCTGCACATGGCGGGTGCCAGGGTTTAAACACAGACTTACTCTTCCACCAATCCTGTGCTTCTGTAGGCCAGAGAACAAACTGCAAATTACTGTGTTCCCATGTTCAAAAATATCCTTTTGTTTTGGCCCGACCTTACTGTTTGCTTTTTAATTTTATTTGGGACATAATGTCAGACCGACAACTATAAATTGCATCAATAATACAAAGAATTCTTATATACTTTTCACCCAATTTCTAAAGTGTTAACGTTTTACTGCATTTGCCTTATTTCTCCTCCCTCTCTCTACACATAATTTTTCTCAGTACTGTTTGAGAATAATTTTCAGACATGATGCTCTTTTACCCTAAAATAATTTAACATGTATTTCCTAAAAATGTGATCCTATAACTATAGTAAAATTCTCAAGATTGGAAATTAATATCAATACAATTCTGTAATCTTCGATACAATACTATAATCATCAATGTTCAAAAGAGAACTGTCTTATTTCTAGCTATGGATACACCTTGAGAGCACTCAGTGAAATAAATTGGACTCGCATGTGTAAATACCACATTGTTTCTGTGGTGTGAGAAACTGAAAGCATAAACAAGGACCAAACTGAGTAATAGGTATTGTGAAATAGGAAGAAAATGTTCAAATGGGGAAGGGGAGAAGGGAGAGAGGAGGAAAAAAGAGGGGAGGAAAAAAGGAGAGACAGGAAAACTAAAAAAAATAGTAACAGTTTTGTAAATGGGGAGGGAAAGAGGGGTTGGAGGGAGGGTAGGGGGATGGGAAAAAAAAAGAAAGCTATATCCTGTTCAGGTACAAATTCTCTATGATGAATGTGATCGTTATGCATATCTAAAGTATACCAAAAAAGTCTGATTGGAGAAAAAAAAAGAGCGAACTGTCTTATCTCTAAGGTTGACATTTACAGCAGGAGTCACACTGGTGCAGCTACCAGCTTTATCTTATAAACCGGAGTGAGAGCCAAGTGTCCCCAGCCGTGGCTTTATCTTGTCCTCCAAGGCGTCACAGTGTCATGGATCAATACAGCCTCCATCGTGATTGCCGGTATGGAGAGCTGTACTTACTGCACACCAACTGCTGCCCTTCGAGCAAGTAGCCTTGGCCTGGAGCAGACTCCTAAGTAGATAACGAAACACAACTGATTAATTTTTTTTGATACCAGGAATCAAACTCAGGACCTTGTGCTTGCCAGGCAGGTACTGTGCCGCTGAGCTGTACTCCCGGGCTAATTGATTAATTTTAAATCCTGCCCAGAGTCGTTTTGTAGTGGTCTCCATCATATCATATTAAGGGCAGCAGTAGTGTCCCTGTACTTGGGCCTTTAGCTGTGATTACCGCCAGGTTTCTCCACTGAAGAGCCTGCCCATGTTACCTCCCCTGCCAGAAGTCCTCTAGCACAGAGAAGGCAGGACAAAGAATGTTCATCAGAGAACTGCAAACAATCCTTCCAAATCCAGCTTCGGTGGCCTTTGTGGGGCCTCACCAGGCACACCTTTATGGATTTCGGAGTCTTAGTTTTGTGCTCACATTTCTGCACTTACCATCTCTTTATTTGTTGGTACCTCCAAAGGCCAGAGAAGCTTAGCACATAGTCGACCCTCATAAATGTTGAATGGATGAATTAAATCGGCAGGTGAGAGAAGGGAGCAGGTAAGAAAGAGCTGGAGGAGGAGGAATCTAGGTTGAAGATGGGTTTCATGGGTCCCTTCTTCAAACAGATAGCACCTGCAATCTGGAAAGAGGGAAAGGTAGTATTTTCCATGTGTCTGGGTTGGTTCTCTGAGCCCCATACAGAACAAAGAGATGGTGTCAGGACTGGAGGGCAATTGTGTTACTGTAGATGGCCTGGGTCATATGTTGAGCAAGATCCTAGTGGCCCCTGCATTTAAGGTGACCCCTTCCCAGAACCCCTGCCACTGGGTCAGGAGAAACTGAGATAAAGAGATGTAATGTCCTTTAAAGAACAGCACTGTCAGTGCTGGAGTGGACTGAGGAGGAGAGAGGCAAAAGTGGTCATTGGCTGATTGACCAACGTTCGGAGTAATTCACCTGTGCAAAAGCCAGAGGGCGGGAAGGTGCTTCGCGTGCTAAGTACTCACCTTGTGAGGCAGGGGGAAGAGCCTAAGAGTGAAAAGAAATCCTAGGCCAATGGTCCGGGTGTGGAGAAGTGGTTCTGAGAAAGGATCTGGTATACAGAGAGCATGTCGCCATTCAAATGAAATAGAATAGGAGAAAGATCAGTGTCCCCTGAGAACCCGCCATGCTGGGTCAGGGACGATCCAAGCAGAAGACAACCAGCCAACCTTCCTGGTACGCAGCACAATGGGTTCCAGGAAGAGAAAAGTCAGCACCTCCCGTGAGCCTACCAGTGCATGGGTTGACACTCAAACCCCGCCCCCCACCCCTATAAGCAACCTGCTGGTTCGGAGGACCAGCTAAGTTGATGGCAACTAAGGTTCACAAAGCAGCTAAATGCTTGTACTGTTTGGTTGATTTTGCAGGCCTGGGGTTAGCAGTCGGAGCATCTCTTGGGAGGATGACAGTATGCAATATAGCAAATATGGGGGATTTCCTTTTGTCTTGTCTTTGAGACACACTATTGTTCTCTGTTTTGCTTTTTTCAATATTCTGTTTTGATTGGTTTTATTCTGCTTTTTTTTTGGTTTGATTTTGCTATACTTGATGGAATGGACAACTGTTGTGAAGATAACAAGATATACTATGGTAGCTATTGTTTTCCCCCTATCCTGCTTTGAAATTCTGTGCCAATTCTACTGCTTTGTTTTGATTGACTTTGTTCTGTTTTGTTTTGTTGGATTTTACTATCCTTAAAATAAAATTTAAAAAATAGAATAATACAATTTTACAAAAGGAAGCAAACAAAATAAAACACAAAAAACAACAAACAAGCAAATTTTAAATGGAAAAGGGAAAATCTAATTTGACCCAACCTCCTAACCATCATAAATGAATCCTAATTAAGAAGAGTAGACATAAGATAAATCAGCTTCTAAAGGCAAAGCCTCGAGTTAAAACAGAAAATGGTTCTCTCAGGAAGCTCACATTTCCTGTGCATTTTGTTTGCTTGGAAAACACAGAAGAGTCGGCCATCTGGAGTAATTAACTCTAGAGTAAAATATGTCAGAACTTGGGCAAACAAAGATTAGCATTCAGATAACAAATCTAAAAAGGAACAATGAACTAAAAAAGAAACTGAGTGAAATAAATTCAAAGGGAGGAATTCTGAACAAAATACAGAAGATTCCAGGGAAAAATTTATTCTGCTGTCAGATTTTTTTTTTAATCTTTTTGAGGCAAGATCTCACTTTGTAGTTCAGACTCACTTTGTAGCTCAGGCTGGCCTCAGACTCACTGTGATCCTCATTCCTCAACCTCCCAAGTGCTGAGATTACAGGCGTGCATCACCACGCCCAGCTGTCAGATAATTTTTTGCATGAGAGTCCTGGGAGACCGCTTGCTCTTTCTTAATTGAAACTACCTAAGGTTTCAAATCAGTTTTGGTAAAACTTTTACAAAACCAACAGACAGACCTTTATAATTTTTCTTTTTTTTTTTTTTTTTTTTTTTTGAGACAGCGTCTTGCTATGCAGTTCAGGCTGAACTTGAGCTCACTTTGTAGCACAGGCTGGTCTCAAACTTGCAATGATACTCCTACCTCAGCCTCCCAAGTGCTGGGATAACAAAAATATGTATTTTTTTAAGAAAACAAAAATTTTCACCTTCAAAATGTTACAAACTGCTGGACAAAGTGGCACACACCTGTAGTCTCAGCAACTCAGGAAACTGAGGCAGGGGACTATCATGCTTGAGGTCAGCCAGGCAATTCAGCGAGACCCTGCCACAAAAATAAATAAAAAGAGTTGGTGGTGTGGCTTAGTGGGAGAGCAATTGCCTAACATTTGTGAAGCCCTAGGTATAAATCCCAGCACTGCAAAAACAAACAAATTAACAGGAAAAACCACAACCCAAAGCCACAAGATCTAAAACGATCAAATAGGTAACTGACTCACTCAGCACTTGAACCTGACTTTGGCATACCACACTTTTTTTTTTTTTTTTTTTGGCACCGGGGATTGAACTCACAACCTCGCGGCTGCCAGGGCAGGCGCTTAAGGCACTGAGCCAAACTCCCAGCCCTGGTTTTTCGAGGCAGGGTCGCACTATGTAGCTCAGGCCGGCCTTGCGCTCGCGTTGTAGCCCAAGCCGGCCTCCAACTCACAACGCTCCGCCTACCTCAGCCTCCCGAGTGCTGGGATTAAAGGCGTGCGCCACCACGCCCGGCCATACCACACTTTTATTGCACCAAAAATCATGCAAAATAATTTGGAAGGAAGAGTGTAAGTCTAAGATTCTCAGGTGTCTCCCTTGCCTTTCCTTTTTCAGTACTAACTAAAAATGCAAA
Source organism: Dasyprocta punctata (assembly GCA_004363535.1). Lineage (NCBI taxonomy): Eukaryota > Metazoa > Chordata > Mammalia > Rodentia > Dasyproctidae > Dasyprocta > Dasyprocta punctata. Next base: position 36,449 of record RJWM01020398.1, read on the forward strand.
TCTTCATAATTAAGTCTCAGACAGATAGGGCAACATTCCCCTACACTTGGAGAGAGAGACACCGTTGCATTATAAAACCAGATCAAATAATCGGGTTGGATAGGTATTAAATGCAAATCTTTCTCAAGAATATCAGTTTATGTCTCTTGTGCAAAATGGAGATTTGTATGATTGTAACTGATACCAATTCATCCTGCTTTCTGTTGAAAATTTTGTCTTTACAAGTATTATTTGAGCAGAGTTTTTTAAAAATCTCTTAGAATTGATAAATTGTTGTCATGCCTTATAAAAATAATCAGAACACTCATTCTGATTGCTTGCTGCTGTCAGGTGAATTGTGGGCCTCCGAAAGATGCTGAAGTCCTAACTGGTCAGTCCTGTGAAAGAGACCTTATCTGGAAACAGCATCTTTGTAGATGATCAGATTATGATGAGGTCATTCAGGTGGTCACTCAGGTGGGTCCTTAATGGATATCCTCATGAAAACAAGGCTTGGTCAGGTGTG
>RJWM01020399.1:0-37121 GCA_004363535.1 Dasyprocta punctata
TGTGAGTGTTCTTTAATCATCTCTGTCAGAGACCCTAAGCCTGATGGCAGAGGGCATGGTTTAAAAATAAATAAATCAAAGAAACATACACCTTAATATATGTACTCCTTCACCTGCTAGAGAGGTCTAGCATGTGAACCAGATTAAACTATTTTCTAATTTTCAAATAAGACCAGCTGGGCAAAGCTATATCGTCTTTGATAAATGAGAAGGAAACTCATTAAAGGGACCCTCATGCTTTTTCTTTCTTTCTTTTCTCTTTTTTTTTTTTTTTTTTTTTTTTTTTTTTTTTTTTTTCTTTTTCATCAAGATTTTCTGCAAGCTGCAGCTAATGATTGGAACAGTCTGTAGGCTGCAGTTAACAATCCTGGTGTTTGTGTCTCTGCTGAACTTGTTTATTTGCATTTAAAAGGGATTTGGGGCTGGATGTAAACACTTTGATGGGATTTATGGCAGAGACAAAGCACCGTTAACATTTTGATCCAATGGACAGGAAACTGAAAAGCCATCATTAAATTGGCAACCAATGGTATTGAAGTTACCTTTTGAAATCACCGATTGGAGGTTTGGAGCATGAGGGATCAGAACAGAAAATACAACTGAAAGGAAGGAGGGTGGGAATGCCAATCCTGCTTTTGGAATTTAAATACTTTTATTTTGTACTCATCAAATAAGAGCCAAAAAAAAAATTACCTTTTAGATTCATTAACCATTATAAACCTTAAGGTAAAAACTTGAAATAGTGCCAGACAGGGCGGCACATAGCTGCAAACTCAGCCACTCTGGGGATAGGGGTAGGGGGGTAATTGAGCCTAGGAGTTCAATACCAGCCTGGACAACATGGCCAGGCTCTGTCTCAGTATATAAATAAACGATAAAAAGTGGAAATAATTGGTCATTTTGTGGACATTATGGAATAGTGATACAGTCATATACTACCAAATGTTTTCATCAGTGATGGGCCACATAGTCAATGGTGGTCCCATAGATGACAATGGAGTTAAAAAAAATTCTTGTCACCTAGTGACATGGCAGTCCTCCTAAGGCATGAGGACAATGTATTCTCACATGTTTGTGAAGATGCCAGAATAAACAAATCTACTGCACTGCCAGCTGCCAGGTAGGTATAAAGGCATAGGACATACAATTACATATGGGCTGTAATACTTGATAATGATAATAAAAGATTATGTCATTGATTTATGTACTTACTATAATTTTATTGTTACTTTAGAATGTACTTTTTTATTTATTAAAAAATGACTGTAAAACAGTATGCCGGTTTTGTCAGCAGCAACATTATATGGTATATCTAGTATTTACCACGTCTCTCGATGGCATCATTTTTCCTGCTTGATTTTAATCTCAGGTTCTGTCCCCCATGGCTTTATCCATGCTATCGTCTCAGTATGTAGCACGCTGCATGATTTAGATTTGTGTCAGTCAATCGTCTGTTTGTGCAATGACAAAATCACCTGACAAGTCACTTCTCAGAGTATTGTGTCTGTACCCATCAGACTGCCTGCCTTCGGGCAATGCGGGGGGAAAAGGAGAAGAACCTTGAAACACTCAGCTCAGAGGCTGCGCCATGCAAAGCCTCTTCCATCTCAAATGCCCTGCTGCTCACAGAGCTCCTGGCTACTCTGCTAGGAAAAGGGGCCTGGTGTAAGAGTATCCAAACCTCCATTTCTTCATCTTTAAAAAGGAATAGAACCAGACATGTTGGTTCACATCTGTGACCCCAGAACTTCAGAGGCTGAGTGAAGAAGATCACCGTGAGTTCAAGACCAGCCTGGGCCTGAAACCCTGCCAAAAAAAAAAAAAAAAAAGGAATAGAAATAGTATTGACCTTGAAGAGTTTCTGCAAACATTTAAGACTTTTTCTGTGGAATTTTCCCTGATTCTACCAAGCTAGTGTCACTGTCTCTTCTTTTATTCGTTTTTCCTAAATTGTCTAGTCTGGTTTTGAACTTATGATCCTCCTGAGTAACTGAGATTGTAGGCATATACAGTTTAAATCTTTTTTATGCTTCCTAAAAACCGTGTGTTTGTATGTGTGTGTATGTTCCTCATACAACACATATCTAAAGCCATTCATGTTACTGTATGGTTTTCTCTCTTGGCAGCACACTGTGGGCTCATCAGGAACTTACAGCCATTCACTGATTACTAACTACTACGTGGCCAGCAATCTCTGGGTACCCAGAATGCACCAGAGAATAAGAAAGTCATAGGTGCAGGACCTGCCCACAAGGAGCTGAGAGTGCAGTATTGGGAAAAGAGGTCCAGGCAGAAAACAGACAATTACAACACAAAGAGAACTTTGAAACAAGGAGCAGGGCACTTGTGGAAATGTAAGGCATTTTAGATCCTTAAGTATTTGTTGAAAGACTATAAGCGAGTGAAAAAAATCTCTGTTTGTTCCCTTCCCTTTCAAAGCATTCATAACGCTAATTATACAATGAAGAAGTAGACGATAAGGAAGGTTGAGTAACTATCAAAACCTCGTATTTGGCTACTTTTCATATTTTCCTACCACTTGGTTTAAAATATATAAAATCATGAGAATGTCCCTCCCTATTTAATATTCCGTTTCAGTGTAGAAATAAAAAGAGCTCCACATTTCAGATTTATCCATCTAAAGGATAAGAACGGGGAATCCTTGATCTATAAAACAATGCTCCTACTGGGAATCAGACAGCATTCCGGCTAGATCATCTATGGCGCAATATTAGTGCTTTCGTTTGATTCTTATTTAAACTTTCTTCAAAGCTTTAAATTCTTCAGTAACTTCTAGGAGTGATAATTGTATCTCTCAGGAGGTATGCCTAATGTTTAAAAAAGAACCATTGACTTCCAAGACAATGAAAGAGCTATTTACACTACCACAGCAGCCAAATCTATTTATCAATAGCCTGACTCTCCTAAATGAGTTAATATAACTACTCATAAAGCCAGAGCTATTGCTGTTTAGTATACTTAGGATTTTTCAAACTAATTTTCCCTCTGAGGAGTAGCAATGAAATATGAAGACAGACTCTCTTTCTTTTATTTCCTTGTGCATTGCTAGAAATTGAACATGGGGACCTTGTACATGCCAGATAAGCACTCTGCCACTGAGCTACATCCCAGCCCTGAGACTTTATCATTTTAGCATTTGAATAAGTAGGGCTGTGTTGGAAAGTACACTGGTCTACCGTGGGCGTCCAAAAATTACATCAATTCTCCCAACTGTACTTTTTAAATTTTTCTATCACAAATCATTTAACTTTTCTGGACTCTAGCATTCTCATTTGTAAAAGTAAGATAATAAAACTGGAAAATAAATCAAAGTCTTGTACAGCTTCAGTATTCTAGGGTTCTAATTTTTCCATTTAATCAATGTGAGAGGTACACAGTCTAGGTCTTTAGACTCAGGGTCCATTTTTTTCCTGGGGGTGGAAGTCAAATTCCTAATGGGAACCCATGGCCTAGCCTGGAGAAGCACTGAACGCCTTCTCTCAAAATTTCTACCAGTTCTCTTTAGTATCCAAAATGGAATTGAAAATCTAAATAAAAGGAGTATGCTTACCATGGAGAAAAAAATAAAACAAATAAAAATCATTTGGCATGCAAGAGTGAATATATACATATCCACTTTTCCAACACACACAGGTACAAAAATATAGGCAAGACTTCTGTTCTTCCACCCAGTCAATGCAAATAACCTTAGCTCCAAGTATAAAGTAAATGGGAGACAAAAAATCAGGCAGAGTGGATTCATGTGGTGGACATGTGAAAAATTCTTTTGATGCAATCTAGAGTCTGAATCATGTACATTTCAACAATAAATTTCAGAATTCTTATTTTTTCCTTTCAACAGTGCATAGTAAATAAGACAAGAACGAGAAAAGAGGCATATACGTGACTGGAAATATATTTTCTTTAGGTCACTAAAATCACAAATGCATGTGGCACAATATTCAGAAGAAAAGCAAGGACAGAGAAGACCTTTACTTAAGAAAAAAAATGTGCATATCATAAATTTAGTAGTTGATGACTCTAAGCACATAATCCTGGGAAGGATTTATTTGAGAAAAGTTTATATTAATACCATTATTGTAATGAATAATGTTGAAAATGAAACATTTGATTATGAGGTTGGACTGGTCTTTTTCAAAGTTTGATGCATAGGAAGATGAGGGAGCAGAGAGACATTAAAAAATAAAACTAGTAAATGGGTTTTGCCATTAAAAGAAACATTAGGAACCAGTTAAAAACCAATCCAAGGTCATGCAAAATTTCAAAGTATGGGATAAAGGCACTAGGTAAGAGAACTTGTCAGAGAATTGACCCAGATAGCTGATTGTCATGCAGTTCTGAGAAAAGATTATTGAAAATCAGTTTCCTTATTATGCACCCTCCCCAGGACCTTTCTTCAGCATTTTATCTGCATTCATCCAGGAGTAAGGAAAGTTCTGTGGCTCATAACCTCTTTGGAGCTCTTGTCCTCCCCAAGAAGAAAACATAAAGCTGCCTGGAGACTCGCAGCTCTCCCTTCTTCTTTCAATCATCAAACTTGTGTTGAATCTCTAGTAAGCAGAAACACTAATTCGATGCTAGCAGTGCTACAGTGAAGCTATCAGATAAGGTCTTTGCTGTCTAATATTTTGCAAGCTCATGAGGGGGTGGGAAGTTGGGACTCACAATCACTAGCAACCCCTGAAAGGCTGCACGTCCCCACCAAAGTGGGTTGCATCATGGCTGTGATGGGACACACAGAACATGGCCCGCTAGCATGCGAGAGAACAACAGAAGCAGGAAAGTCCCTCTTAGCTTTCCCTTTCCCTTTTCTGAAGCAAGTTACAAAACTTGCATTAAAAAGATATCCTCCCTATGTGAAGAGGAAAGGTACATCTTTTACTATGAGGACACAGAGAAAAATCTGAACAAGCAGGCCTTGTGAAGTTTTCCCCAGCTTATTACCATTAGATTACAATTCCTTTGTCTGATCATATTTCTCCATAACTATCATTTCTGCATCACACTTCACATATCAAAAAAAAAAACAATAACAAAAACAAAAACAAAAAAACCCTGTTTTCTTTGGTCTTCATTTCCTGAAGTTCACTCTGTTTTACACAAAAAATTATGTTGCAGAAATTTAGATATTTTTATCAGTCTCTCTTTTGTTAAGAGGGATTCAGCCACAATCCAAGTGATGGGTGGGGAGGTAAAAATCCCTGCCCTACAGAAGTGTCAGGGTCATTGTCCTAAAAAAACAGTCGTGCTATGTGTGAAACTCACACTGGAAAGTCTGATACATACAACCACGACCACCATGAACACACCCGCTCTAGAGAAAATAACTTCCAGCCACAGCCCAGCCTCAGTAGAGGAAGTCAAGCCAACCTCTTGCTGAATCTCATGGAAGAGACCTATTATAGGCTGGGTTGTGCTTAGGTAGACTGAAGTCCTAATACCTGATACCTGTGAAAGTGACCTCCTTTGGAAATGGGGTCTTGGCAGTTGCTACCTGGTTACAAGGAAATTGTTAAGGTGGGTTCAAGTCCAATATAATGGGTACCATCAATAAAGGGGAAATTTGAACATAGAAATAGATACATAGGAAAGACAATGTAGAGAAATACAGGAAGAAGACAACTATGTGACAGTGAGGACAGGATTGGAGTAATGGGTCTATGGAATGACATTTTAGAAAGCTTTTATTTTTTGACATAAGGTCTCACTATGCCATATCGAACTCCCTACATATACAAAGCTCATATTGGTCTTGCATTTGTAATCCGCCTACTACAAACTCCTAAAGTCTAGGACTGCAGTGTGTACCAAAGATTTCTAGCAACATCAAGAGCCAGAAAAGGTTTCAGATTAACATGGCCCTGCTAACACTTTAAATTGGTGTATCTTGCCTCCAGAGCTGTGAGACAATACATTTGTGTTGTTTTAAGGCACCCAGTTTGTGATACTTTGTTAAACAGCCCTAGCAAATGAATACAAACTAGAACTACTCAAGTAAGCCGTCCTTGAGTTCCTGATCTCCAGAGACCTTGTGAGATAATATGTCCACCAGTAAAGTTTGGTGTAACACATCATACAGCAATAGTTTGATTAGAATCAAGAACTTTTTATTCCAAATCCAACAATCATTCTGTTGCATCACACTGCTACTTATTATTTTTGAGATGAAGAAAAGCCATGAACATTTACCTTAAATTGCTGCTGATGATTTTGGATCCACTGATAGACTTTTCCACCATTAGGCAGCAAAACTACAGAAGTATGAAACCATCCTAAAGCAAAACTAATCTCACCTACGTTATAGTGGCTTCATGAGGCATCAATTAAGCCGAGCACACTGATAAAATCAGCAAGAGGGACAGTGTATTGTAAGGAGCATCATTTGTAACTGTTCAACTACTCTCTAGATAGGGCCAATAGAAAGAGATGATGATGAAAGTAGATAGATAGATAGATAGATGAGAGGTAGATAGAGAAATAGAAAAAAAGGAGCAACTGAGGAAGGGGACTGGAGAAACAAAGAGAGTATCCAAGAGAAAACACCCCAAAAAATATAGAATTCCATGTACCAGAAAGGTGGAGTTATGGCTCAAACCACTGCAGCTTTTGACAGTTATTTTCTCCAGCTTATATATAGGTCCTTTTTTGCCATCTGTATCGGGTAATATGCTATGTACCCCCAAGTCCTCATATAATTTTGATGGGGCTGAGTTATTGGTTTGTTATTGGTTTGTTGTCTGGCAATGTGAGTGCTGTGCCCGCCCGGGGTGGAGCCAACATACAATGTAAGGGAAGGCGGGTCTTCCTCTTGCTCTTCCGCTTCCGCCTCTCTCTCTCCCTTCCTGTCTCTCTCTCGCCAGCGTGTCTTGTGCCTTGCAGCTTGCAGCTGCCATGAACGGTAGCCCCGTCACCCCATGCCGCCTTGGAGCCAACTTTATGGACTGAAACTCCCGAGAAACTGTAAAAATAAACCTTTCCTTTCCTAATTTTGGGCGTCAGGTATTTTGTTTTGGCAATGAGTGAAAAGTAACCAAGACACCATCCTTTCCTCTCTCAATTTTTAAAAATGTGATGCTTCATTTTTCCATTTTCTGATGGAGGGAAGAACAGAATGTTTGCTTTTTTTGTTTTGTTTTGTTTTGTTTTAATCAGTTTGAGATTGGACTGCAGGTCACATGCATGATCAGTATGTTTCATACCACCGAGCTACATCCCCAGCTCCTGGACTGACAGCATACTTGATGATTTACTGAGTCTTGATATTGTTATTTAAAAATCTTCCATTTAATTTGTTGAATAAAATTTGATCTAGACGAGATCACTTCATAATATTTCAAGTTTGAAGAAGAAAAGGAAAAAATCAGAGGTGAGGGGCCTCGGCCTGTGACTTTTTTCTCAGAAAGCAACTGATTGAGTTTAAAACAGCCCAGCCCAGGGTCCAGCATGCAGGTCACAGGGACCCACACAGCATTATCCGTCATTCAGGCAGTCACAGGGACACTAGTTTATATAAAACTATTTGAAGTATTAAATCCTACACTCCTCACCTCTAATCACCATGTTACCTACTGTACTATTTTCCCTCTTTGTTAGTATGACAAAAGCCAACTACTTCCAAAACACACACACACAAATTCTTCCTGATCCAACAATAGTAACTGGAAATTGTTAATTAGAACATGAAACATTGAATACAGGACGTTCTTTCACTGTTGTCCTTTGAACCACAGTTTCCTTCCAAAAAGTTACACCGAAACCAAGCATGCCACCCACAGGTATTCATGCGATCAACCTATCTACAGATGCGAATTTTATGAATTCATGGTATTTTGACACGGTTGAATTTAATATTTTTTTCTCGCAGGTTTGTTTGCTTTTAATCAAAACATAGCAACAAGCAAATGAAAATGATAATTTCCTGTGGACCCACCATACTTTTAAAAAGCAACTATTGATTGGCTGTGATTAAGTGAAGACAAAACTCCATGCTGTGGTGGTTGAAATACTTCTGGAATTTATTAACTTCGGAATACATGCTAAGGGCAAATGAGCTTCTTTAATTTCCATAATGAAATTGTTTTTGTAAAGTTAAAAATACTGTAATGAGGCCAAAACGGTGTGCTTTCAGGGGGCTCCCATGGTGAAACAAATGAGATTTTAGCTTCTCTAATTGGGCATACTACAAGCTGGCTGGATGCTGTCCTCCACACAGGATGTTTGTTATCCTAACAAAAAAGGGGTCTACAGCTGTCAGCACAATGCTAGATGGCTTTTCAGAAGCCAAGCCATCAGGAGGAAGGCTGCCCTCTCTGGCTGGGACCACCCAAAGGGAAAGATCAAGTAGAGAACTGTGCTTCTCTTCCCTGATTAAGAAGTTATTCGTAAGGTAATTTGTTTACAGCTATCAAAGAGAAGCTCTGGAAACAACTGGGGAGGATTCCCAGAATCCTCGGAAGAATTTTATTTGATTAAGCAATGAATATGGATATTCTTTCTCTCTCTCTCTCTCTCTTTTCACCTCTTACGAATTAAATCTCATTACCTGTCAACATGGGCCTTTGGAGTCTCAGTGTTGCTGCAGAAAACAAAAGTTCGGCCTGTTTTGTGGAGGCAGCGATGCCAAACTCAGCTGGGAAGCTTCCACAGTGGGCGCCATGGTAACAGCCTCCAACCCCCTTTGAGCTCTGGAATGGTTTTGATGTAATATTGTCTTCATTTATTTTTAACCATAACTTCCAACTACAAAGAGAAGTAAAATGCAAGGTTACAGCCAAATTAATTTCTAGCCACCAAAAAGAAGCCAGTAACTGAATATTCCTAGTTTGAAACAGATATTTTAGTTTGAATGCAGATATTCAACAGGATTCTGGAAGATGAATAATTTTGATATAAACTTACACACCATACAGTTTCACACACTTGCTAATAGACAAGTGAGTGATTGTTACACTATCAAAATACATGAAAAATTAATAGCATACTCACCAAATAAATTCAAATCTCCTAAATCCAATTACTCAGAGGAATAAATATTTAAAGGACAATATAAGCTGCTATCGTAGGCTATAATTATGCATAACAGTAGTGAAATGCGCATTTCCAACAGTGTAGTTTCAAATGTTCTGTATGTATTGTTCTAGAGAACAACATTATAAATCATCACATAGAAATTAGTCTAAATAGATTCTATTGTAGTAAAACTTTCTCCTCTTGCTTCTAATTAATAGCTTCTAATTTACATTAAGTTGATTGTTGTTTCTAATTTGTTAAAAAAAAATAAAGCAATCTCACTTTAATAAAACAGAAGGATGTCACTTACTATTCTTTTTATCTTTTCATTGGTCTTTCCAATTTCTTTTCAATGAAGTTTTACATACTAGTCTTTTCAATGACTTTAACCAATCCTATGTTTTAAAGATGTACTTAAATATAAAAAAAGACTATTTGGGGGAAAACCCATCATTATAAACTTTATTAATACAGAATGCAAGTTAAAATTAACAGAATATGTACTTTATATATATAGTTACTAAGTATAATATATTCATTATATATGCATATACATATATATATGCATACACAGTGGTACCTTGGTTCACAATCTTAATTTGTTCCACAGTTCTCAGAAAGATGGTCATGTTCATATGCATGTGAGGAAGATGACTGTGGTCATGTTTGTCACCTAATTTAGAGTTTTCCAGTGGAAGCAAAATTTTGCTGAATGCTTCTGTTCGTGAACCAATATATATATATGGAATCATAGCTCCAGAATGATGATAACACTGAAAATCATATAGAACCAAACATTTGTGATTGTGTTTAATTATTAAGAACCCAAATTCTAAAATTTCAAGACAACGGTAAAGCTTGGTGGTTAGCAGCCTCTGGAATCTAAGAGAGCTGGGCTGAAATCTCAAATCATTTTCAGTAATTGTTTGGCCCTGCATCCTTAGTCCTTTAGAACTCAATTTCCCCCACTGGTAAAGTGAGGACCACAAAAGCATCGACCTCCCTGAACTGCTGCAGCAAAGTGACCCTGCACTCACTCTGCAATGGTATCTGCATGTTGAAGCCATTAGTTAGTTTACATGATGTAGATGAAGTGATACATATGGTAATAGTGGTGTCAACACTGGGGATTCACAGAGCAAGAAATTCTGGGGGCTGTTTGTTTGTTTGGTTTTAATTCTGTGTCTAAACACACAGGAGATTAATTTTTCATGACTGGGTGCTGGAGTTTGAAGTGACCAGAAGCTCACACGACATGTAAAATATATTTTGTTGTTATAGTTCTTGATAGGAAATGTATTTTAAGTAAGAGAAACATCAAATGCTTCAATACTCAATACAGGTAAAGACTGAAGGAAAAGGACTGGGAGACACGTTTCAGAGGAGGAGGAGACAAGGTTGAAGGCCATGGTGTAGCCACAGACACCTCAGACAGCCCCCAGAAGGACTTTTAATGTCAACAGTGAGTAGGAGCAGAACTCAGCAATCAAATGGCAGTAGTCATTTAACAGAGAACGTCAAAAATCAGAAATGAGATCGGTATCATTACAAATGTCCAAACTGGAAGCATATGCATACATATTCCTTGGCGAAAGCAGGCCAACAGAAAAGAGAATTGTAGTGTGATTTGTTAATGGAAGTCTACTAAATTGTTAGTCTTCTCATCAAACATACCAAAAAAAAAAAAAAATATATATATATATATATATATACACATATATATATATACACACACACACACACAGATTTTCAAGCAGAGGGTGCAGCGGGGCAAACACGAAGAGCATCACATAGCACAGCAAACTGCTTACCTGATATCTTGAAAACAGAGGCAGGGAAAGAGGCTGGGACTCCATAATCTCCTTTGAAGGCCAAACCTCAAAGACCTAAGGACCTCCCACAAGCCTCACCTCCCCACTGCGCCCCCTTGAGGACCAAGCCTGTAACACACAGGTCTCTGGGGGACATTCAACAAGCAAACTGGTAAGTACTTGTATTCTCCTAAAGCCAAGTATGTAAGTGTTCTTTGGACCTTCTGCTGTTCATGATATTGGGTTAGGCTGACGACAGATATTTCACATGATAGCAAAAATTGTTCGATGCAAAGATAAAAACAAGAAAAATGTGGCTAGATGTAATTGAATTATTTAGCAGTAAATATACTGCAAGGGTCAACAGTCAATACTCATTAAGAACATGATCTACATAGTACCTAGCACTAAAAAGCCATTATTTGGCATCAAGTCAGAATATCTACTTTATAGCCATTGAAATCGTTTTGTTACCTGCTTATATCAATAGATAACAATAAAATTTATTTTATAGTCTCAAATCACTTTATGGTATGAGAACATTTCAATTCATTAACAGCCTACTTTCTTTTTAAATACTAAATATATGTGTATGTGTATAAGTTTTATATATATATATTATATTGTGTGTGCTCTTAAGAAAGAGCATTTATCCATTTATATTTTCAGAACGAATTTTCAATTGTGCAACATCGCCACTCATCTCAGACATGAATACTGCAACATGTATGGGCATAGCTGAGGCAAATTTATCATGACAGCAACCAAATAATAAATCTGTATCTCTATAACCAGTTCCATTTCCGAATAATTTCTCTGTCGCACATTATTTTAGTCTGGCAGATTGCTCCATTTTCTCCCTCTCTCTTTCTCTCTTTGTCTTCCCTTTACTTTGGGGTTAAACTGCACTTTCAAATTCACATTATTTTGCAGATAGCATGTCACCTTCACTTAAGTTGCTGCAGCTGGCATTTCTCTTCTAACAGTTGAAGCAGTTAATTTACTTGCATTGACCAGCCAACACTGTAATCTACCACCTGATAATTGTGTTCTTCTTGGGCCACCAAAGTCTTAAAAGACAAAGAAGACTTAATTTTTGCCATTCTATAAGTTGAATTCTCATAATTTGATGTTAAATTATTTGATTTCCTGGGGGACTCTATGACTCTGTGGGGTATAGTTTTTTTTTTTTAAAGAAAAATTGTAAACAAGTCACTTTATCCATCTGCGGTGTGTTTATCATAGGTGGACAGAACATATTGTAAATGATGCAACCACACAAAAATCTCAAACACAGTGAAACATAAGGGTTGTTCGTGTTTAAAGGCTGCTGGATAAATTGCTTATTCACATACAGGAAGGTTATTCCAAATAAAGTAATTTTTGTTGTTGACATTGTTAAAAGAATGGAGAAGCAGGAAAAATATTATGCAGTACCCAGACAGATGTACTCTAAAATGGTCACATGCCAGTGATTTAAAATTGTAAAGCTGGAGTGGAAATAATTTTTAAACCCACCAAGTCATACTAAAAGTAAATATTTCTGTTAATCCAAAAATGTTAGACCATTAAAATGTGCTAACGTTGAATTTCACAGCTATTTTAGTCTTCTGTAAATAATTACTATTTCCACTTTTCTCTAGACATTTATAATACCAGAAAATGCTAATTCATACTTATCAAGAGAAGATAAAGCCAGAAACCAGAAACGTGCCCAGTTCAGTCTGTTACTTTATTTTGGGCGAAGAGACTGCAGTTTTGACAGTGGGGCCATCTGCTACTAACTTTTCTCCTCATCATCATGCCAGTCCAGTCAAAAGCAATTAAACCTGTTTTGCCATTATAATATGTAGATAATGATGATAAATTATAGCTTTAAAATGAGTCTCAAATTATGCATACGCTAGGTATTTTCCTTACAGCTACTGATGTAAAAGATATTCCTGTACTTGTGAAATGTTTCAGCTATTTTATTAATGATGTTAGCTCTGTAATGAGCTACCTACCAGGATATTTTGCAGGCACAGAGCCTAGCAGTCATTATAAATCTATTTATATCCCAGGAAGATGTTTCAAGTGGAGAGCAGAGCCCTAGCATTCTGCATTCACTGTTGAGCAAAATATATAGCACATAAGACTCCAACTTGCTATGTTTTATTATGTCACATAATCAATAAAACACATAAATACCACCAATAAAAAGGAGCAGGAAGAAAACTCTATGGCTTCTACACAACATGGGGTTATATAGCAGAGAGAAGATGAGGCTTAATGATTTTCAGGGACAGAGACAAACTTGTCTCTTTTTGTGGTTTTGTTTTGTTTTGTTTTGGTTGTTTTGTTGTACTACAGATTAAACCTAAGGTCTTCACATTGAGTTACATCCTCACCTTCTTTTCACTTTTTCAATTTTTTTTCTAATTTTGAGACAGTGTCTCACTAAATAATAAAATTGGCCAGGCTGGGCTTGAACTTCTGATTTTCCTGCCTAGCTTCTCAGAGAGCTGGGATTAGAGGCATACACCACCACACCTGGCTCAAATCTATTATTCTTCAGGCAAACCATTCATGACTTCTGATTTTCATCATGTTTGCACTTTTCTCAGTGTCAAAACTATGAATAAGGCAATGTTCCCAAATAATAACTAGTATCAGTCTTCTTTCACAGATGTCAGTGAAGATCGCCATATTGGAACACTGTAGTATTTGTTGGGTTTTGCTTTTTAAATTTGCAGCAGATAGCGTAATTATTTTTTCCAAAAGATTTGGTACAATTTTGTTTCCACCTTGTAATTACGTCAAGAAAGAAAGAAAGACAAAGAACCAAGAAACTGAATGCCTGCAATGTCTCCCTCCCCACTGTGGCTCTCTAAGATACCGCCTCTCTGCAGCAGGTAACTGATGCAGCTTTGCTAATTGATAGTCACAGAACTGAACTACTTCTTGTACTGTTTCCGACAATTATTTTCTCTAAGAAGAAACCATTTGGCACTGTAAACATGTATTAATTATGGATATCCAACTTTCTAATTCTGTTTTATCATCAAAACACAGACTTACGATTATGGGGAGAAAGAAAGAAACAGTTTTGTCAGAAAATGAAACTCTTAACAACATTGGAATATGTTCTGCCTTGTGTTAGTTCGTTACATCCTATCTTTTTCTTTACTATGCATACTGGTAAATAAGTCAAGGGTTGGAAGAACATGGAAAAATGAGACACTCACCAAATGTATCATCCATAATGCTATATAAATGGATGTAGTCTATTGATATTTTAATAGATCTTCTCCTGAACTGTTTTGGAAACAGGATCTCGATTGCAGCTAATCATCTATTTGCGGACAAAGACATTATTCATCATGACTTATACAAGGCTCCACCTTGATTTCACACCATTCTTCAAAACACCATTTTAGGTCTTAGCCTTAGCATCCAGGGTCTTTCCCAAGCCAAATGAGAATAACAGGCACTTGTTCAGCACAGACAAATTCCCAGTGCTAGACACCAACCAACTGCATGGTTTCTTTTCTTTTACTTTTTCTTCCTGATTTACAGTGAGAAGTCTTTTGGCAACCAGAGAGTTTTACAATATACAAGATATTTGGTCATATTCCTACATTGGGGACATATTTCAGGTCTTGAAGAGAAATTGCTTAACTTCAGTTTCCACATGAGTTTAATGAAATGTGTGTTTTGTGTTTAGTGTACGCAAATAACATTTTTGAAAAAGTATTTATTGTACCAGAAAACAGCTTTTGCAATAAACAATGTAAACATTCTAATATTGGCCTTGGCAAAGAAAGGGAAAAGAGCAGGAATGTCATAAGATAGGAAAGTAAAATCGAAGGCATGATGGACTACCAAAGAAGAAAAGGAGGACAACTGAACATTTTATGAAGAATTCAGACAGATGCCCTTGTTTCCACAGATCTGAGAGATAACTCTGCAAGGAGGAAGTTGAGCCTACAAAGGCTTCTTTTTAAAGTTAGGTGGTTGGTAGTGCAGTGAACAGGCTGGAAAGAGCTTAGGAATCTCTCAACCCCAAGTGGCCTCCAGCTGTGTAATCTGACTCATTTTCCTCAGAGCTTCTATTTCTTCATCTGTCAAGTGGATAAATCTAGCTACCTCACAGGATCACTACGAAGGAAAGGTCACAGAAAAATATCTACTATGTCCCTTACACAAGATGAGGGGCTAATCAGTGGTGTTTGTCATGATTACCTCTTAGACCCAGTATTTGTTTCAGTTAGTACATTACCTGACTATAAAAGTTATATATTATCACCATGGAATACATTTCTTTTTTGTGTCCTCCATAAAATACAAGGTCTGATAAAAGTACAGTAATGTTTAAATTTAAAAATATTTATTACAGTAAAGCATTGCAATACATTACCATTAATCCCCTTTAAGACACTCACCCTCGCTTCTTATGCACTTATCTCTCATTCTCGCCACTTACTGACAGGGCTCTGTAAGTTCTCCTGCATGGGGGTCTTTAACTGCACTGCTCTGACTGCCTCAATGTCCTGAACTGATTCAAAACATTCACCTTTCATGGTCCCTTGTGACTTTGGAGAAGAGACAGAAGTTTCACAATGCCAGCTCCAGTGAACAGGTAGATGAGGACCTAAGGTAATGTCTTCATGAGGTTGCCTTTCTTTGGGGGAGCACTTGGCAACAGCAGTCATTGTAGTTTTGATCATAACTTGTAAAGATTCCCACAGAAGAGAACTTCCAGGACTGCTTCAGAAAAATGCAAGAACAACGGGTGAACGCATTGGAAGTGAGGAGTATTCTCAGGGTGATTAATGGCAACGTGTCTTTATTACAATACATTTAAAAATACTTTTAAGCATTCACTATACTTTTTTTTTTTTATTACACCACATATGCTTTCTCCCTCTCATTGGGGAATTCTTGCACAATGAAAACCTCAACCTTTCCTGCCCTTTTTGGGCAGCTAGGAATTCTGAATCCCCAAGGCTGAGCTTCTAAACTTTTGGTGCATGTTGTCATGGTTGATAGGATCTTTCCCTCACTTCTTTCCCATAAATCTTGACTTAAGAATCACTAGCTGCTTTGCTGAAGGAAAAATTGTATAAATCAGTACCCTAGGGCAATCTCTTGGGGCACTTTGAAAAAAAAGTCAGAAACTTGATTAATTTGAGATGCAAGATATTGAGGGCCACCCATGGGACTCTAAAATGTTTCATCCTGTGTGGAGGTGGAGCTGGGCCAGTGGGCAGAGGTAAGCTGACTCACAGTTGGTCCAAGCTTGCTGGGGAGCATATATCCCTTAACTGGAATCTTTATTTTTGAAGATTCTCTTCAGAAATGAAAACACTTTCCACTGTGTCGGCAGGGTGAGTGGAGTTTGGTACACGGGGCCTTGTAAATTAAAACAGCCTAAAACCAACTGACTAAATATAATACATTCCATTTTCCCACTTAGCCCCTTCATCCTTATTAACAGCTGCCCATGTGCTGCAATGTTTTTATTTTCCTTAACAAAGAAGACACTTTGCTCCCTAAAGAGCGTGTGCCCATCAAGATGATGCTAAGGTGGCGTGTGGAGCATCGGCATCCTTCCCCTCATCCTCCAAGGGCCCAGTGGTCCAGCTCCTGAACCGTGTATCCCTCTATCTGACTTCAACTCTGACACCAGGCTGCCCTGTCTTTCCACAATTAACTGCTTTTTCCAAAATTCTGAAAATGTGCTATGTTTTAATTTGTATTTAATTATAAATACATCGGAGCTGAATTTTTTAAAATGCTCACTTAACAAATCTTGCAGTCAAATCCTTTTCTAGAAATGAAAAGGTGACTTGATTGACATTAGACTTAAATCTGACTTACCTGAAAACTATACCATTTTTCCCAAAGATCAGTTAACTCTTCTAAAACCCATCAGTCATGGGAAGGGGGTTAACCCACCCACCTGCTCTTGGTGGAGACACTGCATTGTGCTCCCTCTTCTGCCCAATGCTGCAGTAGCAGTCAGCTGATAAATGCTGCCCCTGCCACCAACTCTGTTGACATTAGTCAATTATGCCACTGCCAAACAGAAAACACTGAGCAGTGGAAACAAGCTACATGAATTGCCATTCCATCAAAATAGCCATCTTGATTTCAACTCCATTTTCCAAAGAAAAGTGGAAGAGAGTTTTCCAAGCAGAAAGCTGGAGAGAGACAGAGAGGGAAGCAAGGGGATATTCCTGGTTATGCGTTCATTGTTTACATTTTTGCCTTAGTGCATACTAATTTAGAACTGATACTTGGATCTTACCGTACTCTCGATACAGTTCAAAAAGAAATAGATCCAATTTAAACGGGTTGGAAAGGTCTGTTGGTCTGTTACTGTGGCAACAGTCACCCCAAGATACAGCATAACTAATAAGTTAACAAGATGCACCTTGTCCCAACCATCCAACCTAAGCCATAAAACTAAACTGCTGCGAATCACTGGCAACTTTGCAGAGGGAGAAATGGGGCAAACTGGTACACTGGGGAAGCCGATAATCCAATTTAGAAGTGCAGATTCTCATTTCAGTTTCATTGGCATGTTCATTTTGAACTAAAGGGATCCGAGCAGTAATTCTATAAACAACCAGCATTTAGAAATCAGAGGCAACAAGATTCTCTAGAGGTATAATTGCTTTTAAACCAGACTCCCTGAAATTGTGTCTGCCTAGTATAACAAAGAGGAGAGGGGAAATCTTAGCTTGGAAAATGAGTAGCTGGCCAAAGCACACCACAAGCCATGCACAGTTTGGGTATCTCAATATATCCAGTAACAGAATTCAATTCAATAAAGCCCAACAAGGAGTTTCACAACACGTTTAATTGTACAAGGCACCAAAATTTTTTTTATGTAAGCAAAATTTTATAATTTAGATTGTCATTTGCAATATCAAGAGAACTAATTATATCAATGAGTAAAACAGACCTAGCTCAAATCACAGCCCTGCTCTCTTACCACCTGCGGCAGTGAAAACTTTGGAAAGTGATGTGACCTCGCTCATCCTACTTACATCATCTCGGAAATCTTGGTAATAGTTGCATCTACTCCATGGGTTATCAGCACCAACTGGAATGGTTCCCCACGAATGGCAGCCCTCAGTGTTAGTAGCCTTTCATTTATCTATCACTTATGTCTATAATTTGGACATCAAAGGTAGATTCTACTGAGCACAACAGTATGTACAGACTTTTGCACCAAAAGTAAAATATTCTATAGAAAAATAAAAAAACAAGAAATGTAAGGTTCTCATTCCTAAATATTTTGAGGTACAAAGCTATAGTCACTTAGTCACATTCGAAGATCTGAATACCTAAAGTAGTAAAGTTTTCAAAAATGTCTCATAGGAGCTAAATGATGATGATGATGTTGGTGGTGATGATGGCAATGATGATAACACCAAACCACTTTAACCCACCTTTGCTCTACTCTGCCTCATCAAGGGGGCCTAAGTTTCTATGTGGTCTGTTCAACAGCTCTCTCCATACTGCCCTTCCTGCCCATCCGACCACATTCTCTGGTTTCCTTCCTACGTCACCAGTCATATCTTAGTTTCTCATCTTCTTCCTCACATTAAAAATGTTAAACACCCAGGAGCTCAGCATTTGGTCTTCTTCTCCAGCTACTGTCATTTTCTTGAGGATCCCATCCAGTCTTAGGGGATTTAAGTATCACAGACACACTGACACCACCCTCCATTTTATATCTCCAGCTTGACTTCCCTGAACTACCCTGCCCACTTGATGCCTCCACTTTGCTATCTAAAACAGATATGTCTAATTTGACACAGCCAAACAAAATGGAGCCTCCCTCCAGTAGGTCCTCAAGACTTGCTTTATCTCACTCTTTTCCATTACAGTTCATGGCAATTCCATCCCTATATGAGAGACATCCCCAGTCTCTCATTCCTTCACATTCCAGATCGAATATTTTCAAAACCTCTGTGGTTCTATATTCAAATATATCAGGAACACTGTGACTGCCTACCATGCCCACTGCCATTACCCGTTGTGAGCCCAGACACCTCTTGCCTGGATAACTGCATTAGCCACCTTACAGGCCGCCCTGCTTTCTCCTTTGTTCCCCTACAGTCTGTTTGCATCATAACAATCTGATGGATGCTTTGCAAATATGTCAGATCATGCTATTTTTCTCCTCAAACATCTGTATTAGCTCCTCAGCCCATCCAGATAATAAAATCCTACATGATGTGATCCCCATCGCTCCGAAACCCCAACCCTCATTACTCACCCCTCATTCATTCCTCTCCAACCCTCCTAGTCTTCCTGGTCACTTCTAATGTTCCAGACATGCTTTTTAGGACCTTTATTGTTTTATTATTCCTACTTCCTGTCCTGGACATGAATCTGAGAACAAAGATTCATTCTCAGGTGCAAGGATAGATCCTGACTAATATAAGTTAATCAAAGTAACAATTTTATCTGATGATGATCTTTTCTCCTATGGTGGCAAGCTGCTCCAGTTCCACCAAAAGGGAGGACTTCCATTCCACAATCAGAAGATGAGTTTCCTTTTACTTGAGCAAGAAAGTACAAAACTCAGATTGTCACCAGCAGCAATTTTGCAACCACAAAGAGAGATGCTTTTATGAGAGAACCAATGCTCAGGGACAAATTAGGCAAACACTTCACCACTGAGCCCCATCCCGCACCCCGAAGGAACAAATTAGAAAGAAGGAACCTAGATCTTTAATAACGACATTAACCTTAGATTACTTCATGACCTAAACTAACCTGTCTTAGTCCTTTTAGACTGCTGATAACATAAGGCCACAGATTGGGTGGCTTATAAACAATAGAAATTTGTCGCTCACAGTTCTAGAAGCTGGTAATTCAAATCGAGGTGCCAATAGATTCTCTGTCTAGTGAGAGCTTATTTTCTGATCATAGGCAACACCTTCCAGCTGTGTCCTCACACAGCAAAGAGAACAAGGGGGATCTCATTTGGTCTTCTTTTACAGAGCACTCATCCAATTAATGAGGACTCCACCATCCCATGACTTTGGAGGTAAAGATTTTGGGGTATAAACTGGGGGCAGATGGAACTAAACATATTCAGACCACAAGATAGCTAGATCTCTGGGATTATAATTTTATAATACAAGAAATTCCTATAATGGAGAAGCTAGTTTAAGTCAAGTTTCTATTGCATTCTAAAGATACAGAATTTAATAGAATAAAGATGTCATACATGAAAAGTAAGACTTAAGGTTAAACCAGTTACACCTGCCAAATTTTGTTAATACTTCGACCTCCATCCCTGATGTAATTTGATAGCTATCCTTTGAGAATATTAACTCATATGCCATGTAGTATCTCAAAAAGTAAAAGAAAATACATTAACCACCAAACATTTCCATAAGCATTACTTGTATTAGGTCTTTCAGTGCTTCACACTGATGCACCAGGTAAATATTTCGAAAATCAAAAGAGATAGGGGCAATTCAGACTGAGAAACTACTTATCTTAGTGAAGTCACACTTTGCTCCTTTCTCCTTTCCTTCCCATTGGAGATAGATATAGCGCAGTCTATCTCGGAGAGGTGAATACAAGCATGACTCATTCTACCCATCCCACTACTGCCTAAACCACCACCATGATTCACCACCATGACTGCAAGAGCTTCCCACCTCAGCTCCTCACTTACACGCTTGCCACTGACGGAGGAGAACCGGCAGCTTGAGATGATCTTCCCTGGACTCTGTCCTATGTGTCCTGTCCTTTGCTAATTTCAAACTTTATCCTTTCATTATAATAAACCATAACATGGTTTAAGATGCACACTTTTCTGAGCCCTGTGAGTTCTTCTAGTGAATCACCAAATCTGAGCATGGCCTCGGGAACCATCACCAATGCACTCAGCACTTAGCACAGCATTTGGCATATAGCAAGTGTGCACTTAAGCCTGACTGGGTGAGCGAATGAAAGAATGAATGAACGAAGATGAATGCCATGTTAACCGGCCACCTGGATTTGTTTCTCTCTGCTCACTCTGCCTCTCATACTGTTGCCTTTTCTTTCTTCTTTTTTTTTTTTTTTACACACTCTAATTTCAAATACCAGCTCTGACCGCAGTCTAATATGACAGCAGCCCTTAAAACTGTCAGTGAGCATAAGAACAGTTGACAGAAATGTAAGATTTGGAGATCAAGACCATTTGGGTAAACAGAGCTCTGCCTCTGCAGATCACCTTTCAGGCTGGCGTTCTGCATGGGATAATTTGCTTTGCTGCCTGACTCCAGCCCTTCAGCCCAGCTTGAACCCAAATCAGAAACTGCATCCACCAAAATAGGGCCCCAGTTTTTTTTTTTTTCCTTGCTGTCCATCACTGAATCAATAATAAGAGAACCGGCTTTGTTTGCTTGGGATTTGACAACCCAGTGACAGACAGGACAGGGGAGCAGCCATAGCCTCAGTTTGGCTACACTGAGCTCATGTATAATGACATGTGCGTGTGTGAGATTTAACACTGCCTGATAACATTCAAGGTCTTGGATGGGTTTCCCCTAGCCCACTGCACTGACATCTATCATTTTAATAGCCACCAAGGAAGAAAAAATATAGTTCTCATTAATATCCTGAATTTGACCTTCCACTTGCCTTGAATTGAAACTCAGTTATAGCCTGGAATGCAACTGTGCTTATTAAAAGAGTGGAGAAGGCCACCGTTTTGGTCTTGTTTTTTCCATGGAGTACAAAACACAAAAACAGAAAGTCAGGACCCAGGTGGACAGAGTTATGGTTGGAGACCCATTTCTCTTTGAGGTGCTCAAATCAAGGAAGCAATTAGATACCCATTTTACCTAGAAAGTAAAGTAACTTGTTCATAAAACCATTTATAACCAGGGAAACATGCATGAAAATAACCTATAGCCAGAATTTTCCAGTATTATGAAAATCAAACCCATTGATCCTACCTGACAAGCTAATAAAAACTAGATAGCTAATTTTTGTTTCTTGCAACCCGAGAATCCTAAATAATAGACATTGCAAACTACTTTCGGACTGTGTCCACTGTATAGTCTGTCATAGGATGGTTCAACATGGGTCTCACAGATAGTTACAAACATCTCCAGCGTTGTAATAATAATCAATGCAGCAATCACATTCCAGTGATATTTGTCTTTGCTCCAGATGTGGGTAGAAGACAGTACAATGTATTCACTGTTAAGTAAATGAACAGTGCAAACAAAGGCAAAATTATATCTGCTTAAGCATGAAAACCAACAAACCTTTTGGCACTCATAAAACAATTCTTTTTAGCAGAATTGGGCTGATCTTTAAAAAAGGAACTTTTGCTTCTTGTATTTAAATGTAACAGACTTACATTATAAAACCCAAAATTCTGGTTTTATTCTTTTAAAACTGGATCAGATTTTTCCTCATTCCAGGATAATAAGCCTAATATAATGATCCCTAGGGTCAATTTAGTTATAAAATAATATAGAACACACCTTTGGTCTTACATAATATCTTCATTGTTCCTTCCCAAAGGGTGTTGATTTTGATGTAATCATTCAAACATGTTCTCTAAGTACAGCAGCATAAGATGTCTTATGAGCCATATAATCTTTACTCTAGTGTTTCCAACTTAACTGAAGCATTCACAAACCCAGGAAAAATTAAGTTAAAAAAGCAATAAGATACAAGAGATTACTTAAGAAGAGAATGAAACCCAGTTCTTATCTTTGCCTCAAAACATATCTTAAGAAACAGTTAAAAATAGAATCACATGAGAACAGAGCCCTTGCTGTATTGGGAGCCTCAGAGAGCCATCAGAGGAGACAGCCATTAATTCTGTTTCACACACCTGCGAAGGCTTCCTAGAGGAGGTTACATCTAATACGAAAATTGTAGGATAAGAATGATTTAACATAGTAGGGATAGAGAGGAAGGCATTCTATCCCAAGGGAACAGCAAGAACAAAATGAGGACAGACTCCACTCTCTAAGGGAGTGAAGTGAGCATATATGCCAGGAGCATGGGACTCATGGGAGATAGAGAGTGAGCTGAAGCCTTGGTAGTAGGTTTGTACAAGTTGAATATCCTTTAACTGAAACACTTGAGACCAGAAGTGTTTCAGAGATCAGATTTTGGAATACGTCCACATATACAATGAGATATACTAGAGAAAAGACCCAAGTTAAACCACAAAATTGATCTACATTTCATATGCTTTTGAATGTTCTTTTGTACAACACTTTGAGTGTATCCATGCTTTCACTGTGACCCATCACATGAGGTTAGATGTAAAATTTTCCATTTGCAACATCATACTGGTTCTCAAAAAGTTCTGGATTTTGGAACATCTATGAATCCAGATTTCCAGTTTAAAAGGATGCTCAACCTATACTTTAACTTCAAGGAAATAAAGGATAAATCAAATGCAGGCAATACAGTAGGAATCCCACAGTCCAATTTGCATTTTATAAAAGTCATTCTGGCACTTATCTGGATGATAGTTTGCAGGCAGAAGAAATCAGAAGAAATGCCAGTACTTTGTTCATCCGTGCGCCCATGCCCAGCCATCCAGTCTGTTGGGCAGTGTTAACAAGGAACAGCTGCTAAAATTTGATTGCTGAGGATGGAAATTGCAAGTTCATGAGTCTAGGAAAGATTTCAAATCCAGCTCTGATGGCCACAGCTGTATAGGGTTTGCCAATTTTACTTTGACCCAAACTTTAAAATGAAGAGATTTCCCATAAGATTCTAGATTTTCACCTTCTCTGAAAAATCAGATCTGGCAAAATTGAACCCACATTTCCAGCTGATGTTGAGTAGTGGATAAACCCCTGAACAAGAGGCTTCAATAACCAATTTCCATAATCACCCTTTACATTGTGTCCCTGTTACTGAAGCCAAGTGTTATGGCCAACATCGAGCTTAGACCTCTTAGGCTTACAGCAGAGAACGTGGTCATTGTACCCATGTAGCATTCATACATGAGAAAGAAGTGATGGATCATCAAGGGTGGCAGTTTGTTTCAAGAAGAGAGATCTGTGCAATTGATTGACAGTTCTAGTAATGCTTTTTAGTGTGAATACACTGTTATTGTTGAAAGAATACAACTTGAAGTATTATTTGTTTGTTGTTTGTTTGCAGTACTGAGAATTGAAGGAACTTTGCACTGAGCTATATCCCCAGTCAATTTTTATTGTTTGGTATGCATGTATATACGTATTTACTTATTAAAGAGTTGCTAAGTTACAAACCTAGCCTTGAACTTGTGATCTTCCTGCCTCAGATTTCCAAAGTGCTGGAATTATAGGCATGCATCACCATGCCTGGTTATACATTTTGCTTATCTTATCTCACTACACTTATCTCTGTCACTTGTTTTGCATTTTATCCCCAAACTTAGAGAAACAAGAAACCTTGTGTAAGACTTCTTGAGAAAGTGACACCTGAATTGCAACATAAAGCATCAATAGAAGAATTTATAAAAGCTTCTGCCACTCCTTGGAATAGTAACACCAGATATACCAAAATTTCTGAGTCAATTTATTTCTTGCTTCACTTAATTTGACTTTATTATGCTAAGGATTTGGGGCTATTGAAAAGACAGGGCCTAGTTGAAGTCACACATTTATTTGATAAATATGTGTTCATTATTTACTAGATTCCTGGCACTCTGCTGGGTTTGGGAGGTACAGTAGGGGCCAAGACAAATACATACTAAAGTTACCATAATAGCTGAGGAGATTGATAGTTACATAATAAATTACAGCAAGAGTGGTGTATGAGGAGAGGTTAGTGTACAAGTTAGAACAACTTGAAGGGCACTGCGTCAATTAGGAGTGCCTTCAGCCACAGATAAGAGAAAGTCTGGGGATGGATGATTGAACCTGGGCTTATTTTTCTTGTATGACAAAAAAGATCAGGAAAAAGGCAGCTGCTGGTGTTTTTGTGGGGGCTCTTGTGATTCTGTAGGCCTCTTCTTCCTGGTCGCATGAGGCATTTGGGATTTCTGATGAACAGAAATTGATTTTGAGTGTGGGTAAAGAGGGGAGTAAAAATGGAGGATGATAGGATCTCTGGCCTGGCCAGCTGCATGAAACAGACTTTTTCATGTGATAATGGCCATGGAAGAGAAGCACTTTACACCAACTGTGTAAGGTGACTTTGACCTTCATAGACTGGCCAAGTGAGTGATGGCAGAGCCATATACGAAGAAGTTTGAAGAGGAAAGAAAATGAATGCTGATAGTTTCAAACTTCTATGATTCAGTGCTCTTTTAATTTAACATTCCTGAATATTAGGAAGAAATTGTTGAAGTCCTGAGAAACAATCAAGAATGGGAAAGCATGCAGGTAGGTGGCAGGAATGAAGTGGAATTTTTGGAGATACCAGTAGCACCCAGGGAATTTTGCTGCAGCTGAATGTGAATATTCACGATTTTAAGCTTCTATTTAAGTGATCAGTTAACCCTAAAAATAGTGATTCAGAATTTAAAGTCTTCACTTGTTTTTGAGACAGGGTCTCACTGTGTACTTCAGGCTGGCCATGAACTCACTATGTGGCCCAGGCTGGCCTTGAACCTAGAGTGATCCTCTTTGCTCAGCCTCCTGAGTGTTGGGTTTGCAGGCATGCAGCACCATTCCTGGCCTGAGAAAATGGATCTTATTTGGTAAATGAAGGATCCCAGGGCCTTCATGAGTGCCTGGAAACTGGGCCATGAGAGAATAAGGCCAATATACTGGGAGGTTCGCCCTTAGGCAATTTGTCATTAAATATGCTCTACACTTGCAAGGGAGGAAAGACTATGCAGAGAAACAAAAGCAACAGTCTGCCTTGCTTCCCTTTTACTAAAAATGTTTTCATATATAAGATTAGACCAATATGAATGGAGAAGAGCTCTGTGGAAGACCTAATATTGAGTGCATTAAAAATGTATGACATACTGTATATCCTCATAGGATCCCTATCTGGGACCTCTACAGTGAATAAAATGACATAAAAATGTGATTAATACTATTGTAAATCCTGTCGATTGGAAAACTCAGAGACATATGACAGATTGACCTGACTCTTTGATTTAAGCCAATATCACTGAAATAACCTTTCAGATCATGAGAAAGAATAATGTCTTGCCTGCAGGCCAGAACACAACACAAGAAAATGCGGTTGTCTTCCAAGGTTTGTTTTCATATATTAAATGCCCTCGAAACATTTTGTATCTGAATCTTTTTGTCTAGATACCCAGCTTCTAGCTCCAAACTGCCACTTTTTCATTAACCCTTCAAAGCTATTCCTATAATATTCAATGTAAAATAGAACAAGAGAAGAAATG
Organism: Dasyprocta punctata; assembly: GCA_004363535.1. NCBI lineage: Eukaryota > Metazoa > Chordata > Mammalia > Rodentia > Dasyproctidae > Dasyprocta > Dasyprocta punctata. The sequence goes on from RJWM01020399.1 coordinate 26,176, forward strand.
AAATATACCAAGATGCCAACAATGAAAATCTTTAGATGATGCATTCGAGTGATTTTTCCATATTTTATGGTTTTTTCCGAAGTTTTTTTACAAGATTTTTACAAACATATGACTGAGAGGAAAAAAAAATCAAAATCAAATGTTTACATTAAAAAATAAGTTAGAAACAACAACAACAAAAAAAAACTTTAAGTGCTTTCTATCAGATTTAGACTTCAAAAAACCATGGAATCTGAAATGAATCTGATGAACGATCAGTGCATGAGAACAGTGAATATAACCACCATTGTCGGCCTGCAGTCTCAGGTTTCCCCAAACTTCTGCCTGTTATTCTTATGCACCCTACAAAGGAATATTCATCCAGAAGTCTAAACAATCCACCCTCTTTTTATTAAATTCCTTTACTTTTACAATGGGCACTTTTTCTTTCTGCATCAGTGTCTTTTCTTCTGTTATACATTTGCTACTATTCCCCAGTGGACCAGCCCTTCTCCCCATCTTAGGCCATGAGTTTGTGGTAGAGTTGACTCTACTATTGTGTCCAGGTATGGGCATGCCAATAGGTTGATCACATTTTTTGGAGACAGCAGTTTGGTTCAGGAATGGGTATGTGACCAGTTAAAGTAAGGTAGCAAGACTGAGGAAGAAACTCAGCTTTTTTCTGATGGACTTGAACTTGGACAAGTGCATGTCTGGAATTGTATACTGTTGCAGTGGGTTTATTAGGCCAAAAAATTCATTTGGAGAAATATTAAGCCTGCTTGACATTGTTTGAGATGCCAGATCAAGCCAATTCTGAAGTTTTCCCTGTTTCTGGATATTTCTGTTGTAAGAGCCAAAAAAATCATTATGTGCTTAAACCAATTTAACTCACATTTTTATCCCTTACAACTGAAAGAATTCCAACTTACAAAGCCTTTTCTCTAGTTAATATCCCACTCAGGGGTATTGTTTACAGAGGATTTAATTGTTGTACTTGGAAAAGACCAAAAGAGTTGCACGGGAAGGCTCCATGAACTGTATTCCTATTAATACCTCAACTTGAAATATTTACATAGCACACTGTCTTTTACAGGCCAGCTTTGCCCACTGAAGTCACAAGCACAAGGCTTTCATTACAAGTAAATTAATTCTGAAGTCATATATATATATATATATATATATATAGTCATTAATAAATACCAGTTCATTAAAAAAGCTATGTTTTGGAAGGTTCTAAGCAGTGCCCTGATAACAATTCTTTCATTTTGACAAATACACTAAATAATAAAGTCAAACGAAGGTTCTCAGTCCTACTGAGTTTCCCTGTCATTCGAAGTTCAAACAATTTGAAAGTCAACGATTTTGAAGGTATAAAAATTCCATCTAGTTTAAACTCAGTCATGTGCTACTCAAGAGACCTCCTGATGTAATCTAGAACCACAGGAGGGCTTCTGGCTAAATTCATGGTAAATGACAGTACACCCACCCACTAATTCTGATGGAACCCTCTTGGAAAAGGAGAAGGCTCAGGGAAGAGAAACTCTGTGCCATCTTGCCTTTCTCCTCCTCTTCCGGGAGTGGAATTTAGTGGTATGTGATAATATAACCACAAAGCAGGTCAGATGTCTGAGATGATCAGAGAAGGGAACCCCCCACCGCTGCTGGAGCTCATGGCTCTTAGCATCCGGCCAGAAGAGGCGAGGCCTGCAATGAAGTGCCCAAGTGCTTTAATTTCCTCTGCTGCAAAACTTTCATAACACAATAGTTACATTTGAACAAGATGATTTCTAACTTGCAGGCAAAGGCAATAATAAATACGTGCATTTATTAATCCTGTGATGTGAACACACACCTTACTCAGTGCACATCCTATGCAGCTGCATGGCAGGCTTTTGGCAAGGAATATGGAAGAAAAATCACCGTTCACAACAGCATCCATGTATACCACTCCAGGCGGCTCTAAAAGAGTTCCAATCTTTCCTCACACAGGGAAACACTTTCATGAATATTAGACAAGTTAGTGCTTCTCGGCGTCTCCTGTCAGATAACAGGTCACCAAGAGGCCAGACCTCTCTGCAGACGGAAAACAATCATTCTCTAATCCTTGTCATGCACTAGGGCATTTTCTCACTTTTAAAAATCATCATGTTCCTAACTCTTGTTCCACTTTTATTAAAAAGTAAAACATTTAAAAGACCCAAGAAAAATAGTAAAGCATGAGATAAAAATAAGTCTTCCTTCTAACCACCATCGATTGCTCCTTCTCACAGAGAAACAATATCAATAATTTCTAGAGTGGACTTTCTGGAATTTGCTATACAATGAACAAATAAAAATTTGCTTGTCTATAGAAAATGTAAGTATCCTGATAAATGGGATGATTAGCAAGATAAAAATCAGTACCCATTTTCCCCAAGCTACCACTGTTGGTCTGGAAAGAAAGATCCAAAAAAAAATCACCCAGAAGGAGACACCTTTATTCTTTTGCAAAAGAAAAAGCAATTGCTCATAAGTATGCAGACACCGAGTGTTCAGGGACGGCAGTGTGAGGGGAACAACTTATGCCTGGGTGCTTTAGCAAAAGCTCCTCTTAACCTGGTATGCAAAGAGTGGCTTTAAAATGGAGGTGTGCCACTATAAAAAGAGATCTCTGCCCCGCGTCTCCTGGCAAAGATAGGATCCACGGTTCAGTCTATCCCTGAAGTACCAAATCTGGTTGGGCCCCTGGGAGGTCCATCTGGGAAAGACACTGAGGTCTCACCTGGAGGGAAAAGGGACCATCGCCCTTCACTAAGGACCAAAGACTTCCATGGAAGGGATCCTATAGGGAGCACAGCTAAGGCTACATTTATGATTTGGAGAATGATGACCCAGCCTATGCATGCAAATTAAAACAGTTGACTCCACAACACAAACATGGACCAGCACAGCTCCCCAGGGTCTAGAGAAGAAAGACATCCCAGTGGCCATGGAGAGGTGTCACTTAGAAGTGGCTCCAGCACTAGTCAGTGCAGAATAGACTGGAAGCAAGAATGGGAGCAGAGGCTCTGCTGCAATGGCGCCCCCTGGTGCTGGGAACTGGACTGACACCGTTTTGGAACTGCATAAACCCTGGGGTTTGGGGACAATTCCTAGGGACAGGTGGACACTCGAGCAATTCCTGGATTACTGGGAAAAACAGGAGAGATGTATCCATCCGTGGACCATGGCCTTGAAGTATAATATCAAGCTGTTACATAGAAGATGCTACATACTTTATAAATTCATGTATACTTAATATGTGGTGCTGCAGGGGGATGTATAAAGCTACCCCTCTGTATCTGCAGGAAATTGGTTCCAGAACTTTTGAGGATACCAAAGTCCTTGGATGTTCAAATTCCTTATATAAGGTGGCACAGTGTTTGCATATTTTATAACCTGTACACATCATGATCTCTAGATTACTCCCCTAATACAACGAAAGATGTGGTTGTATTACATTGTTTCAGGAATAACAACAAGAAAAGAGTCTGCACATGTTCAGAACAGATGCAGTTCTTTTTAAATATTATAAATCTTCAGTTGCAGAGCCCACAAGTGTGTGTGCACGTGCACATCCATGCATGAATGTATGTCCCTGTGTGATTCCTGTCATATGTTATTCTTCAATTAGCTATTTAATATGACGGACCTTGCATATCCTATATTTATATACCTGTTTCATTCTTTTTAATGAGTACACATAAATTTACTGTATAAATTTAGTATCCTTTATTTAATTAATTCTCCATTGAAAGATATGTTAATCCCAGCCATTCCCAGTATTACAGTGTTAGAATATTCTTGCACATATATTTTTATCAATGAGTTAAACTCATGAAAGTAAAATTGCTGGTCACAGACCTGTGTGCTAAAAGGATAATGCTTATTTCCAGGTTGGCCTACAAAATGGTTGCATCAATTTATACTCCCAGGAATGGGCAGTGACCCATTTTCCCATTTTTTCCAAAGTACATAGTACAAACACTCCGTGGTTCACTACATAGTTCTAGTCTTATGACTAGGTCATTGAATCAATTGCTCACTCAATGAGGAACTGTACATAGCATGTACATTACAATATTCAGAACAAAGAAACTGTCAAATGGAGTTCCAACTTGATGACTTTTCTTGTATTTACATAACTCTTACAAGCAATGTTGTAATGTATAACAGAGCATAAAACTACAATACTGTACTATACAGTACAATCAGCAAAAACTGCAGATTTTTATATACAATGTGTGCTGTACTAGAAAAAAGAGACTGGGGCTCAAGAAAAAAAGTATACAAAACTATACCAAAAAAGATGGATCATGAGTCCAAACAGGACACCTCAGTCCTAAATCTGCACAGTTGTTAAACAAATAGGTTGCTATGCAAGGAATATCTGTATTAAATGTGTAATTTTTTACCTTAATAGTAGAAAATGTCATTTCATTTTGGTACAGGCAACTGAGTTAGTTAGAAATATTATAGGCAGTCAGACAGGGCTAAGCCCTCAAAGGAGCCAGCACAGAGAACCAGATATCTTGTGACCTTGGAAGAGACATATACCTCTTGCTGTGGGCCAGATCTCAAGACAGAAGGCAAAACAAATGCAACCACACCCTAAGTATAAGCATTAGGGATTAGGGATGGATCATCTTGAGAAGCCAGGAATTACCCTCCAAATCCCCAATAGAAAGTCACTGATCCGTAAGAATGCTAGCTTATTACGTGACTCGCTTCCCTATTCGTCCCTGATTTGGTCAATTTTAACTAAACAATTAATCTTATTGGTTGACCACAGTTCTGTCCCACCTCAAGCCCATCTGCCTTGCGGGTTCCCAGTTTTTCCCATCAGGGTTTTACTCTATAAAAGTCATTAGAAAAGACAGAGTCTCTGGCAACTCACTCAGGACCCCTTCTGTCTCTCTCTCAGACAGAAGTTTTCTTTCCCTCAATAAATATTTCTGTTCTTAACCTCCGTTGTTCCTAAAATTCATTCTTTGATTTTAGAGAACATGAACTTGTGCTGGACATACAGTAGGTTGGGAGTTTCATTCCCCTATATCATTTGGAGGTCTTCCACCAAGATCGTTCCCCTATATCATTTGGAGGTCTTCCACCGAGATCGTTCCCTTATATCAATTTGATGTTGCAAAAAATCCTACGAAATAAAAGCTATTACCCCATTTTTTCCAATGAAAATACAATACTGATAAAGACTGTATAACTTAGTATATTGCTAATAGAAGAACAAAGGTTCATTGCCTGATATGTTTGATTTTAAAACGCATTTATTGTTCACATAACACTTTATTTTAAGCACTGCTATCAGCCTGTTATAAATGTTTTTAAACTTGTTTTTCAAAGACAACATTTAAGGCTTATTTATTTGTATGTTTATTTTGAGACAGGATCTTCTTATGTAGTGTAGGATGGCCTTGAACTCATTATGTAGCCCAGGGAATCCTCCTGCCTCACACTCTTGAAGGTCGAGATTACAAGTGTGTGCCACCATGTCTGCCAGAATCTTCAATTATTATCCCCATTTTACAGGAAGATAACTGTGGCAGCAGAAAATTAATTTACTCACTCAAATCATGTAACTAGTAAGTGGCAAAGACAGCATTAGAACCTCAGTTGGTTGGCTTCATTTGTTTTGTTTTTGTTTTTGTTTTTGTTTTGGGGTATTTTGTTTATGTGGTTTTTTGCTAAAATCAACCTCTCACATTTATTTTCACTTAGCAAAGAGCAGAATTCTCCTCCGCAAATTCTACATATCAATGTTTATTAAAAGCATGATAAAGAAATACGAGTAGACTGAAGAAAACCATTGCAGTAGGCTTGAAATGGCCACATGTCGTGATCCCTCTCCACACACATTCCTTCCCTTCTGATTCTGAGAATTTGAGATGCTCAGGGTTCACAATGTTTATTGTTTGCTGATCTTTTCTATGCAGTTATCAATTGTGATCACACATTTTGTGATATAAATTTAATTACTCAGGTGAAGGAGACCAGATCTGTAATATCCATTGTACCATGAGCTTCTCTAAGTAGTAAGAGCAGATGTAAACTTAATTAGTATTATCTGGTGATGATTTCAACTCAGCAATTTTAAAAATCATTCTTCTAATACTAATATTTGTTTTTAGTGAATCCATTTTATCATAGATATTTTTGTATCATAAAATTATTAAAAAATACAAATTTAGCTTTATTTTATGTAAAGGGAAAAATGTCAGCCTGCCATTGTATAAATACTATAAATTTTTATTTTTTAAAGAAAGTTAAAATGGATTTTCAAAAATATTATAAGTGCTGTATACCTAAACAATAATTTTACAATTTTAATAAGATAAAAATACCTATGACTCAGTTGACTGTAGATCATCTAATATTTCTGTGCAAACTAAGACATTTTCCTTGATTCATCATCTCTAAGTATATTCTAATCTCCACAGAAGTATAAATATATAAGGATTTTTATAACACCAAAGCTAAAAAGAGAACAATTTATACAAGTAATAAATTCTACTAAGACATTCTCAGCTAGAGAACTCAAGTGATTTCTAAGTTTCTTGGGCTGAGTAATACTAACAACCATTGTTCCTTTGTATTTTTTTACATTTCACAGTTGTTTGTATCTTCTATTGTCACAAAGCCAAAGACCATACCAAAAGGCTGTCTCATTAATACTGAAATAGGATGCCATTAATTAGGCTCATTAACAGACTTTAGAACACAGTAAGTGCTTTCCCAGGCTTTCAGGAGCAGTCAGCTCTATAATGAATCTTCTTTGGTCACTGTTGTTTATGAGAAATATTATTATAGCTTTTTAAAGTCAATAATGCCAAAGAATGTCCAAGGAAGACTTTTACCTGTCCCTTTCATAATGACAGCACTTACAATGTGATAAATTAACTAGGGTCTTCTAGGGCTGCACACTGTAATGATTTTCAAAGAGTGAAATGTACCTTATATAAAATAAAAGATTAATTAAAACTAGTTTATTCCATCTGTGGGAGTGTTACCATAACCGTATTGTCAACCACTTTCCTGACTTCTCACATCTTTTAGTCTCCAACACTCAGGTAGTGTGATTTCCACATGGGGCGAATCTGTATAGATGCTCTTGGAGAGAAAAGAGAGTATCAACAAATTTTAAAAAGCAATTCGGTAAAGAAACATGCAATTCTAGATCAGTAGGAATACTGATTCCCATAAAAGAAATTACAGTGAGAATCGCATCCATTGAGGAGTACTGAAGTGGTAGAGTTCTTTCAAATATATATTCAGTTATATTGTTAAGCTACTCTTGAGCTGAGAAGGAACAGCAAGCATAGTCCATTCTTACATCTCGTGATTCTTTGTATTTTCTTACTATCATAAAATTCAAGACCACACCATACAGTTATCTCATTAATACTGAAATATTAAAAAGAAATAGTGTGCTTGGTTTGTTAAAAGGTAAATTAACCAAATAAACACTCCAGCTTGGTTCAAGTAGATGGAAAGTATTCACTGACTCATTCATTCATTCACTCAGCAGATGCTTAGTGAGTCAACTCTCTTAAATTTTAGGGATATAGCAGAAAATAGAGAAGACAAAACATAGCCCCTAGCTTTTAGAGAGATCATTTTTTAGTAAGGAAAACCTACAATAAAGGTATGGATAGTTTCCTTTTAAGTACATCACATGGTCAAACATATTGCCACGTGCTTATATAAATACAGCAGAGATAGGCGTGTCCAGGAGAAAGCCATTTTAAATACATTGATCAGGAGATTTATGGAGAAGGTGACATGTAAGTCTATACCTGCAGGAGAGGAGAGCCAGTCATGAATATTTACATGGAAAAACTTCAGGGCAAAAGGAAGAGCAAGTGCAGAGTGATAGAGTATGCTCAGGGACCAGCAGGGACAAGTATGAGCACAGCAGTGTGAGTAGAGGGAGGGAAAGAAGAGGAAAGGAATGTAGGACCAAGCCACAAATGAAGCAAATGAGGTTTGAGGTCATAAAAAAGCTTTTACTCTGAGTGAGATGGTGCAATGGTTTAGATCTCAAATGTCCTCCAAGGGTCTAAGGTGTTTCTAAAGGTAGGGCTTTCAGTAGGTGATTGGATCACAGTGGTGCTCTACTCCTTTGTTTATCTATCCACTGATGAGTTCGTGGTTGAATATGCTATTGGCAGGTGAGACCCAGCTGGAGAGAGTGGGTCTCTGCAGTGCACCTTTGGAGAAAGTATCAGATCCCCTGATTCTCCCTTGGATCTCTGCATCCTGGCTGCCATAGATTGAGCAGCTTCTTTCCACCATGTCCTTTCAGAATGCTGTTTCTGCCTTTGAAAGGGCTCACCATGGACTGAACCCACTGAAACTGTGAACCAAAATGAACCTCACTCCTTAAACTGTGAATGTCAAGATCTTTATGTTAGCAACAGAAAGGCTAACTAATACAGATGGAGAATTGTAAATGTTTTTGAGTAGAAGAGTTTCATAATCTGACTTCCTTAAAGAATCACTTGACTGCTATGGTAACAAAAGAGAAAAAGGGATCCAATTAGTAAGTCACTCAGATCACCCAGATGAGAGGGTAGCAGTTTGAACTCCAAGGTATCCCTGGAGGTGGTGAGAGTAGGTTGTGGTCTGCATATTTTGAAGATAGAGATAAGAAGATGCACTTACTCCTTCAACGTGGGGGTGAAAGGATGACTCCAAGGTCTTTGGTTAAGAAGTTGGAAGGTTAGAGTATTGTTAAACATGAAAAGGAAAGTCAGGGGAGGGAAGTGTAGCATTAAACATTACCTGCAATGCCACTGATGAATGCCTTTGTCTATAACTACTCACAAGGAGTACTGAATAAATGACTGTCCCCAAACTGGAGAGCATAGTTTTCCCTAACACAGGTGCTTTTTACTCACAGATTGTAAATATGTTTGCAATCTAAAAATATTTATTAATTTTGAAAAGTGATTCTGGAAACACGTGTCATCATTAATTTTGGCCATTGATATTTCCACTCTTAAATAGAACTGTTCAATTGGAAAAATAGTCACTTAACACTTAATATGGGTCAGATGAGGTGTGGGGCAACTTAGGCAGGAAAATTAAATACTGATATAAAACTACAAATGACACACACTTTTTTTCCGTTTCTTTTCATCATTTTCTAGCATTCTGATGATGTGTTCCCCTGTTATAAATAGTCTATTAGGGTGTAAACAGTACTGCACCATTGCCAATGTGGAAACTGATTGAGCTAGAAATGAGCAGAAGGAAAGCTGATGTGGAAATACTAAGTGGAGAGCAAAGAACGGGAGGCTGGCATCTGAAATTGATGCTAAATATGAAGTGTGACCTGGGAGCACATGAGGCCATTCATATTTACTACATAAAATGTTTTCCATTACAGACGCACTTCACTTCTGCCTTGGTCCGTGTTAGGAAAATCAGATGTGCCACATTAGGGATGTCTCTGGGGCACCAAGGCTCCCGAGCTCAGGACGATTGCAGATTAAAGTAACATGGCTATGCGAACGCCAGTCCAGAGGAGGAGGAAAACACAGGAGATGGATTTAAAATGTCACGAAATCAAAATGACTCTGGCAGGGTCCTAAGTTGGCAGAATTCATCAAAGGGCTAACTTTGAGGGAGTTCACAGAGGTAAAAATGAGGGCATTTTATTGTCCCCGGGATTCCCAGAGCTGGGGAAACCACACTTAACGCACTACACTCACCTCTGGCCGTATTGCTGTCCGCGGCCAACCACAGAGGGAACTGATTCTTGGCAGTCTCTGCTTAGCCCGATTTTCATTGATAGACCCAATGCAGCCATGATCTTTTCTTCTTTTTGAACTTCAAATTTTTCTTCCTCTGAGTTAGGTAGGTTTCACTGTAGGAATCCAAAAGCAGTGTCAAACTCTAGTTTCCTCTTCCAATTTATTAGGAAACACTTAACAATAATGTTACTGGACAATCTCTTGTCTTGTTTTTGCATCTTGTATATGAGGATATGTTCTACAGAAGTTAGCTTAAAATACTGACCTTTATTAACTACTACTGCTAACTTCTTCTTTTGGAAGTATTTAGCATGCTTACTTTTTCATTACTACTGATTCTAAGGAATTTTTATCTTCTCTGTTTTCCTCTCTCTCTCTCTCTCTCTCTCTCTCTCTCTCTGTCTCTCTCTCTCTGCATTCATTTTTTCCATTTTTATGGAGGAGGTACTGAGTCATGGAGGTGAAGTAGCAGGAAGTCACCAAGAGCTGAGAATTAACTTGTAATGCCTTTCTCCAGCCCCTCGTGACCTTTCAGATCAATGGAATTTTACTTTTGAATGCTTATAAGCTTCAGAGGCAAATCCAATAAGGGCCCTGGAATGCACCCCACCACTCCAGTCTAACGTGGAGCTGGAGACACAAAGAAGTTGGCCTCGGTGTACATTTGAATCAAATCTCTCAGGAGCACCCCCTCCCCGCCCCCAGCTTAGTACAGGAAATCTCAAGTTTTCAGCCAGTCTTCAATTTCCTAATCACGGCCTCCAATTCCCTCGGGTCTTTCTGCTTGAGCTAGCAGTCTCTGGCTGGCAGGCTGGGCCAGCCTGTGCTAAGCGTTCACATTGTTGAGATGAAACTGAAGGGGGCCACGCTGTTCTGGCTCTTGGAGAGGCTGCTGAGCCCTGAAAAACATTTCTCTTCCCTGTCCTCATTCCCATGGTGTTTACTGGAGCCAGATCTTTTTCGCTTTCATTATTTCTTTCACTCTTGGTCATGGTTTTTTAGCCCCTAAACTGATAAGTTTGGGAAAATTTCTTTTAACCAGACTTAGGGTGAGCCTTGCTCTGATTGATTTTCAAAAACAATTTCCACTTGACTTTCACATCAGCCACAACATAAAAGTGATTTGTTGGGTGTCATTAATGACCTTTATCTGGAAAGCCTGAGTCAGATTCCTGA
>RJWM01020400.1:0-37248 GCA_004363535.1 Dasyprocta punctata
CAGACCTCCCTGGACCCCAGGTGGCCAGGTTCCCCATTTCTAGCTGACAGTCAGCTCTGCACCCCACCTCGCTCCCTGCCTTTCAGGGAGGAAAATACACAGCAGAGCCGGTTGTAGACTGTCAAGGGGGGCACAGCAGCGGGGAAAACGGCAGCCGAGGTAGAGAGGAAGGGCTGGCCAGAGTGGGGTTCAGAGTAAGGGGTACCTACGCATGCCCCAGCCCGGCACAGCCCTGCCTTCTCCCCTTCTGTCCACAGATGCCCCCCACCTCTCTGCGTCCTCGCCTGGGCTCCCCTCACTCCCGCCACCCTTAGATGGTCTTTTCTAGATGTCCTCCTTGGGACACAGCCTGGGCCCCATCTGAGCTGGGTCCTGCCGCTCACTGGGCAGCTCTGGGAGAGACCTGGCTCTGCTGCTGTCCCCTGCCAGTCACCTGGAGGGGGACAGAGGCTTTCGGAGCTGAGCAACCACCGTGCAGGCAGAACGCTCCACCAGGGAGTCTGGAACTGGCTCAGTATTGGGGTCCAGGTCGCAGAGTCTGCTGCCAGATGGCGCAGGTGTAGTTCAAGTGAGGGAACAGCCCTGAGGCTGACACGCCCTGAGGCGGCCACCCGAGGACAGCGGGCAGCTCCAGCCGCAGACAGCCAGGCCTGCTGCGGCTGCACCACGGGGACACAGCGCGCTGCTGTGAACGGGGCACAAAGGCGTCTTCAGGAATTAGTCCCGCACCAGCTTTAAATGTAGTTTAATTTGCTGCCTATGAATCACCAGGAAGCAGCTCTGGTTGCTCCTGACACTCGAAGCAGATCTTGTCTCCAACCGAATCGGAGTGACCTTCCCCGGCAGACCTGCACTGCCGGCTCCTCACTGAAGGAAGGACAAGGCCACACCTGCATTCTTGTCACATCTCAGGACTGGTGGAGAGAGGGCCAGGTCACCCCACTGCAGTACCTGACCTGAACAGCCTGTGCTGTTCCCCACCCATTGAAGGCTCTGGTCCCCGCTGGGGCTCCTCCCACCCCTTGCTGGTCCCAGCCCTGCCCCTGAGCTCAGAGGAGGGGCAGGTCGGACACCCGTGGCCTCAGCACAAGGTGACAGTCCCACAGCCCACACACCCAGAATGGAAGCATCGCTCTGGGTACCTCAAGCTGACGCTGGACCCTGAAGGGAGGAGGCGGTAGCAACGCCAGCTTGGTCTTTTCTTCTGCCTTCTCTGAAAGCCGGTTGGAGCTGCAAGCCACCCTTGGTGGGCACACGGTGGCCTCCTGCCCTAGAAGTCACCAGAGGGTCTGATCAGCCAGCAGAGCCACGTTTTTTGGGGCTCTGTCCTCAGGGGTGGCCTGGCGTGGGTCCCTCCCTGTCCTGCGTCACCTCCATCTCAGAGCAGGTGGGAGGGACCAGCAGTATGGGCACAGCAAGGTGGTGGTGGGCAGCGTGGCCAGCAGCCTTGGTCGGTGGGGAAACCAGTGACTCCACACGATCGCATTTAACATAAATACGGTGGAAAAGAACATGCGCAGCTTCTGAGGGCTGCAGCATATGTGTGTGTGCGCATGCAGGTGTGTGTGCGCGTGCCCTGTCGTGGACTTGGGCGATAGGTTAACCTCAGCCCAGAGCTCTGCTTGCAGGTGACCTTGTGGGGGTCATGCAGTGGGTGTGGGGGAAGGGGAACAGTGTGGCCACAGTGGGGCAGACACAGCAGGACCCCAGTGTCCTGCCCAGCTGGGGGACCTCACACAGGGACCTCTGAAGAAGCCTCCTTGAGTGATGACTTTGACCCAAGGCAGTAGGAACTGACTGGTTTAACTGTGTGCCACTATGCGGAAGACTTGTTTTCAAAATTTGAATCTACACTGTTAAATGAAATAAATCAGACCCATGAGCTTTATTTCTCTTATATGAGAAACCCAAAGTATAAATAAAGACCAAAATAAAAGAGCTGGGCATGTCTGTAATCCCAGCACTCAAGAGGCTGAGGCAGGAGGATCACCACGAGTTCAAGGACAGCCTGAATTGCGTACTGAAACCCTGTCTCAAAAAGACTAAAATAAAATAAGATACAGATACAAGGGGCTGGGAGTTTGGCTCAGTGGCTGTCTTGGTCTAGGAACCTGACTTTAGGGAAGATGACTGCATTTGCATTTGTGTGGGGAAGATGACCACGGTTGTGCTTGTCACCTGAGGCAGAATTAGCAAAATGTAACTGAATGCTTTTGTTTGCAAATCAAACTGTTTGCTAACAAAAGCATTCATGAACTGAGCTTACTACTGTAATAGAAACCAGGGCAATAGATATTCTCAAATGGAAAGGGAACCCCAAAAGATGGAGGCGGGGAGGGGAAGGGGGAGTACGAAGCATTGAGATGCCAACTCCTCACCAGGAATGTAATCATTACATACAACTATATATAAAGAAAGAAACTGAGCAGTTTGGGGGAGTCAGAACCACACTCGCCTGGTGTCAGGGGACCTTCTGACAGGCTGCTGCAACAGGCCCAGCAGGAGCTAATCGGGGCGGAGCTCTGAATGTCTGCGGAAGGAGGAGGCAGGGTGTCTGTACCTCTGAGCCTGGGGCAGGGCCACCCCAACTCCCAGGGGAGGGAGCCGCATTGATCCTACACCCCAACTGGGGGGAGCAGGGTTGTGAAGGCCAGGGAGGAGTCTCACAGCCCCCAAACACCAAAGCCAGGTGGCCAAGCAGATGAACAGGTGGAGGCGAGTCAGGTGGCCCCTGGCCTGGGCAGTCACCCCACTCGCCCTTGCTGATAAAATGGGTCCAGAAGGGAACCAGCTGCCCAGGGAGTCACAAAACTGAAGGCTGCGAACAGTGAACGCTTCTGCCCTGCCAGGGTTGGCACCGTGGCTGCTCCAGACCATCACAGCACAGAGTCCCCTGCTCAGGGCACCGCTAGTGGGAAAAGCTGACCTCTGGCCACTCAGATAGACATTCATCCTCGGAACTGGACTGACTGGCCACCACCACTGCCCGCTCTGGGCCCTGTTCACAGCTGAGCCCAGACTGAGGCTCCCACCCATGACTCCACACATCATGCCCACCACCCACCATGCCCACCTCCCTCCCCATCTGCTGGGGCGCCAGACCTCTGGAGCTGGGCCTTCAGTCTCACTGACCAAGCACATGGGGCCATGACTAGCTCCACGACAAGTCACACCCTCAAGTGTTGACAGAGTCCCCCAGGGGCCCTAGGTGCTGGCGGCACCAGCCAGCATGGGTCCTTGCTTCAGTAGAAACGGAAGTTGAAACTGACTCACAAGTTTATAAGGATAAAAAGTTTTAATTGGAAAGAAGAAAGGTAGGAGAGGACTCCAGTTTAGGGAGACGGAGGGGGTGTGCTCTCATAGAGGGGCTCAGACCAGTCCACTTGCCAAGGTAGAAGGCCAACTTTCAGGGATGAGCTGGTGGAACACGGTCGGATTGCTCATTATCTCCATCTGGGGGCCGTGGTTCTGGAATCTTCCTGGCCCAGGGATGGTCTCATCCCAGGAAAGGACTATCTCTGTCTGTGGGGGTCTCAGTCATGCGGCCTCTGTCCTTCCCGGAGCCCAGGTGGTGACAGGTTTGGGACAGTGGCTGGAGACTTCTGTGTGCAGCTGAATGTCTCCGTGGGCCTCTTATCTTGGTGTCCTCTGTCTTGAAGGGCGATGAGAGTCTGTAAATTCCGTGCTCATCAGCCCTGTCCTGCAGCTCCCAGACAGACAACCCCTAAATGACCCGCATACCCTATGCAGAGCAGAGATTTGACCCAAGACTTACAGTAACACAGGTTATGGAATGGTGAGGCTTTGCCTGCTTTTGGTTCCCTATCAGGCATCCGTGGGCCCCCATGAGGAGTCAGGATCCATAGCACAAATGGCTTCAGAGTCCCTGATTGTCCCAGGTGAAAACACAAATCATGCTTTTCAGGAGCAGCTGGGGAGCCCAGGGCTCTACCTCCTCCCCAGCCGTGGTTGTCGCTGACTGTGCCGCTACTGTGTCACCCCCTGCCAATAGACTTTATCCTCCTTCATTTTAAGGAAGAAGAGAAAAAAGATCTCTCTTTCCTTTTTTGTTCTTTTATGTTACTAATTATTCCTCTTTCTGGTTTTCTGCTTTCCTGTTGGCTGTCTAAGACAGAGTAGGTAATCACAATTAACTTCCCTTTACTATCAGTGCCAACCAGGGCTTCCTGGGGGGTACTGCGGGAGACACACGAAGAGGCTTTAGTTCCCTTAGCTCTTTACCCATCATGCCATCTGCCAAGGTGACTTCCCTTGGAAGCCTGGGGACACTCCCCACTGCAGGGACCGCCCTTTCAGCACAGTGCACCCTGGTTGGCACCTGTCCTCTAGGTCCCAACCATCCACCTTCCTGGGAGGTCCAGTGACTCACCAGTGAGTCCTGTTGTGCCCTGGGGCCTGGCTGTCCTCTTAGCCCTGTTTGCCTTCCTTAGCTTCAGTCTCCAAACCTCAGTTGTTGAACATCCAGAAGGCTGGTTACTCTGGTCTTAAAGTGGGTGGAATTAGTTTCAATCTTGTGTAATTTCATGGGGAGTCGGTGTCCTATCCCAGCTGCCTTGACCACTTTTCTTGTCACTGCGACAAAATATGTGCCACCTGCAATAAAGGAGGAGAGGTTTATTTTAGCTTGTGTCCCTGCGTGGTCAGCTGGCTCCGAGAGGCAGGACCTCATGGCAGAGAGGCCTGGCAGAGGGACAGAGCTTCGCATCATGGCATCCAGGAAGCAGAGAGGGAGAGGAGGATTCAGGAGGGAGATAAGCCCACCCAGGCCACCACCCTTCCAGGCAGACCCCACCTAACAGGAAGTCTTCAGCCGTCAGCCCCATAATCCAATGCCCAAAGCCCCACCTTCGAGCACCTGAGAAATCACACTCCTAAGGAACATCAACAAACCACAGTGACAAGGTTTTACAAGGAAAATGTAATACAAAGGTAAGGAGAGTAGAACAAATCCAGTTAGCATAACAGTTTAAGAAACATAATTAATGAGTCAAGTTATGTCAGAAGTAAGAAGTGACGGGACCCCTGGAAGTCACGCAGTAAATTTCTGGGAGCACACTAACTATGGGACATGTGCCCTTCCGGGGATGAGGTGAGTTAGGAGGATATGAGTGCCAACGAGGGAAGAAATACCATGTGCCCCTCCAGGAGAGGACAGCTGTTGGACTGCAGACTTAGGTGTCAGAATGCTAAGTAGGAATATCAAAGGGTGCTGGATCAAGAGAAGGGTCCTGGGGACTCCAGGGGCTCATGGTCCTAGATGTATTCATCCATACATACAGGGTGACACACGAGGAAGTTGTGGGATCCTGGTGAGGGTGACCAACATCACAGTGTCAATTGCGATGAAACATGACCATAGGATGGGGCTTGTGCAGGAGGAATTTGGAAAGAAACCTACTATGCTACTCTGGGCCACCAATCTATTCCCCACTTTGGGCCGCCATGGTCATCCACTAAACACAGGATGTGATGTCTTCCTCCCATTCACTCTGGCCCCTCCCCAGGCAAGAGAGCGATAGGCTGTAATCACCTGGTGCCCAGTGGGATTGTTCACAGGGTGAAAGGCCTGAGTGGGAGGCATCTGCTCTATAGGGTCATTGCATTTTGGGGGCCTGGCATCCCAGGAAAGGACATGAGCCATGCTTTTTATGGTTTATGTCTGCATGGTCCCCAAAACCTCATGCACTCACGGGCAGGGCTTTGGAAGGTGATTGGATCCTCAGGGCTTGTCAGTGGATTATAGTTAAATGTGATGCTAGGAGGTGAGCCTGGTACGAGGAGGTGAGACACCGGGGGGCGTGGCCTGGAAGGGTTTCTCTCTCCCTCCTCCTCCCTTGATCTCTCTTTCTGCTTCCTGCTGCCATGCTGTGAGCTGTGCCTCCCATGCTATGCCACCCTGCCTTGGAGCTGGCTGAGTTGAGACTGAAACCTTGACCCACTGTGAGCCAGAATAAACCTCTCCCTCTTAACTTGTGGATGTTGGGGACTGTGGTGGTTAATTAATGGTCAACTTGAGTGGGACCTTCCAGCTGATTGAGTTAGCGTTATTCTGGGGCACAGAATAAAAGGAGACCAGGAAGGGAAGATGTTATGCTGATTGCCCTCAGAGAATCTTCGGCTGTCTTCACTTCTGCTGTGGATGGCTGCTGTTCTCTTGGAAGGAGCTCTGGTCCTCATCTTCACCTCGAGTCTCATCTTCTGGCCTCTGGCACAAACATGTCCTTCAGCTGGGAGCTCTGGGCTTTGCCTTTGCCTTGAGCATCATCTCCTGGTTCTTGGCATGAATTCTTCGGCTTCCAGCACCAGCCTCTCAGACTCCCCAGGCTTTGGTGCTGGCCTTTGGACTTTGTGACACAGACCCTTCATTTTTCCATTGCGGGTTCCTCAGCCTCCCAGTGCAGATTTGCGTGGGACACTGTTGTAGGCTCTAGACCTTGCGGGTTCCTCAGCCTCCCAGTGCAGATTTGCGTGGGACACTGTTGTAGGCTCTAGACCTTCAGCTGGACACGTATGGGCATTGCTGTGGGACCCAGGCCCTCGGCTAGATTGCTTAGATCTCAAGTATGATGACAGACCTCTTGCACTGTTTTGGATTTGAGTCTGTGGGCAAATACTATAAGGTACTCTTGTAAGTTTCTGTGTCCTGTGTTGAATCTGTTCTCTTGCAAACACTGACTAATATGGGTACTGTGTCCCAGAAAGAAGGAAAGTAACTAAGATAGTGCTTAATGCAGGGGAGGCCCTGAAGGGTCAGGAGGTGCCTGTACTAACAGCTCAGGCAGCACAGCCAAAAGGGCTCTTTTCTGCCAGTGGGGGTTTTCCTGGGCCAGTTTGGTCATGGGCCAGTTTCTGCTCCATCATTTTAACTGAGGTGCACAGAGGGAAATTGAAGCCTCTCACCCCCCAGTCGGCAGTAACAGGAATGTGTGGAGGGACGGGGGACCCCCACCAAAGTGGTCCACCCCTGGAGCAGTTTCATTGGGCACAAGGCAAACTGTCTTTTAGCTTTCTTCCTTTTGCAGAGCTGAGGAGGGGGCTGTCCAAAAGCATAAGCCACAAAGAAAAGGGAGATGAGGGCAAGATAGGTAACTGGCAATGTCACCACAGAGAGCATGGCCTTTGTAGTTACAATCAGACTGGACCTAGCAAGGGCAAAAGAGACTCCTTCCCAGGGCAGGGGTGGTTCACAAGGGTAGAGGGACAGGGGCAGAATAGCACTGGGCAGACCCCCTCCCCCACACACAGACACACAATGTCACGCCACACTGCTCATCTCCTTGGTGGGGTGGTCCTCTGAACAGGCACTTGAGGTCCTCCTAGGGGCACAAGTATACAGGCACGAGTGCTGAGTGTGCTGGACCTTTTGTCTCTTCTGCTTTGGAGCAGGAGCTTGAGTTCATGCAAGGGTTTACAGTCAAGGGAGCTGCCACGCTGTCCTCCTCACGCATGGGCTTACGAGAAATAGGTTTGAGTCTAAAGCTGGGGACCAATTCGTGGCTCCCTGCAGCTTTACTGCAGTAGGGGTACTTGATGGAACTGGGCTGTAGCTGGTTATGCTGGGGATCCCTCTTTCCACATTTGAAACAAAATGAAATCCCCAGGCTGCATCAAGGAAGCAGCTTAGCTTGAATCCGGAACAGGCTATCCTTACCTTCCATGGCAGGCCAGCACCTTTTGCGCCTGACTCAATTGATAATGTACGTTAAACTTTGGGAGGTTTCTTCATCAACGGGGTATCTGAGGCCAGAAAGGGCCTCCCTTATGCCATTTCAAAGGGGCTAAGACTTAATTTACTCCTGGGGATGTCCTCATGCTTAAAGAGACTTTGAATATCTCGATACAACTTGAATAGAATTTGTTTTAATGCCCGGTTCGTCCTTTGTACTTTTCCAAATGATGTCTCCGTGAGATGTACAGATGATGTTTTATTCCAGGTCCCTGGGAAAGATGCTGCGTGACCTTGGCCACAGATGAGGCTCTATCGTCACTCTGGAGACTCATCGGGAGCCCACATGGGAGTCACCTCCACTAAGAGGGGCTTTATAACTTTTCAGGGCTTCTCCATCAGTGTGGGGCAAGTGACAGCATCTTCTTTAAATGTGTGCACAGAGACTAGCAGTATTTCCAGCTGCCGCGTGTGGGCAACTGTGTGAAATTCAATTGCCAGCCCTCCCAGGGTGTATTTACCAAAGTTGGATAGATTTAGCTAGGGGTTGGGGGACAGAGTGAAAGCCTGCTTCCTTTCAGGCACAAATTTCACAACTTCGTGACATCTCGTATGATCTGGGACAGGCTGATTTTTCCTAAGGCACGGGACATGAACTTTTCCAGGGACTCTCGCCCTAGCTGGGTAGTGCAGGTGATGCGTAACTTTCCAATGGTTCCTCAGGAAGAAGGAATCTGTCCTGCTTTTGAAGCCAGTCTGTGGGATTCTGTGTCCACCCTCTGGAAGTTGCTCCATGACCTCCTCAGGAGTGTACTGGGAACCAAAACCATCACCTGCAGGGCGCTGTTCCCTGGGCAGCCACATTGGCTCTTCCATCAGGCAGGTTTTCTCCCTGGTTAACAAGTGAGTCCTCCTTTTGATGCCCCCTGCAGTGGACAGCAGCCCCTCCCTAGCCGAGTACTGCCTCCCACAACGTCAGGATCTTTGGCCATATTTGCTGGGTATGTTGGCTCATAAATCCTTTGCTAGGAGAACTCTGGTCAGGGTCATGAATTTGGCTTCTGGGGCAGAAGTATGTGGAGACAAAGCCCTAGTCTTGATAGTTACCTGGAGACTGACTACTGCATATCCTGTCTTAACCCATCCAGGACAAAACTGCCACCATCAGTAAGCTATTCCAGGTCAGAATTGCCAAGGGGCTCATGCTTTAGGTCCATGCTACTCAACAGATCTGTTCAATAATTCCCGCTCACTCATAGGAAAGGTCCCCAGTCTCTGTTTGAGTGTCCTCCACTGGACACAGGGAGTCTGGGTTTAGAGCATGTCACACCCTCAAAGTGATACCAGGGCAGCCTGAAGGACACTGAATATTGCAGCAGTTACCTCCTATCATTCACTGGTGTCCTTTTGCCTCCAGGACAGCTTGAACTTGGTGAGGGGTTGGCACCTCCAAAGATTGACCCAGAGGTTTAGGGTTGGGGTGGCGCTGAAGGAGGTGCGGGGTGTAGAAGTTTCCCACAACCCAGGTATGATTAACACTGTAGGGGGTGATAGGTGAACCAAGTCTTTCAACTTGAATCAACCACACTGAAAAATGAAGACTTGTGAGTGAAAGAGTGGGAGTTGATGTCCACTGACCCAGACTGAAAAACAAAAGGAGTAGCACTAGATTTTCATATAAATCTGGGGATCTATATTTCTTAAGGGATGAAAGTTATAGCTCACCGGAAACGGAGTTCCCTGCCTGAGAAGTGGGAGTGTAGAGGTGACACAGAGCAGACAGCAGCTAGAGAGAAACATGAAAAAATTTGAGACATTTGGACACCCTGCCCAACAAAAGATCTGTCTCTAATTCAAAAGATTTTAGGAAAAGAACCAACACCTCTCCAAACCAAAACCCGATGACCAAGACAAATCTGCAATTAACCAATACGACTGATGGGCCCTGCAATTCTCAATTGATAAAAGTACCAATTAAAGCATTCCCTGGTGTCACAAGAGCCAACACAACAAAGAGGTCAAGAGAAAGAGAAGCAAGGGGAATTTTAAGAAAAGAGCCAATGCCCCTTTTAAACTGACCTGGGCCCTGTAAATTCTGATTAGCAAAAGTTCCAGCCGAGTCCCTGGTATCCCAAGGGAATTTAACACGGCAGGGTCAGGGGAAGAGAAGAAAAGGTCAGAAGATGGACTGAAGAGTTGGGTTTCCTGCTGGGGACTCACCCACCTATGGTGCCTAATCTTGGTTCACTACAGTGTCCAGGGGAATCCCACAGCAGGTTGGAACCTTGAACACCAAAATTTGTCACCAGCTAGCATGAGGCCTTGCTTTAGTAGAAATGGAAATTAAAACTAAAGTAGGAACTTACAGGAAAAGGCTTTAATTGGAAAGTTAAAGGGAAAACAGGAACGAACTCCAGCTTGGGTGTCTGGAGATGGTGCACTCAGATGCAGAGGTTCAGCCCAGCCCAGCTGCAAACATCAGCTCTCAGGGATGAGCTGGTGGCATGGGATCAGACTGACAATCATCTCTGTCCTGGTGTCATGGTTCTGGAATCTTTTTAGCTCAGGGATGGTCTCATTCCAGGAAAGGACTGTCTCTGTCTGTGGGGGTCTCAGTCATGTGACTTCTGCTTTTCCCAGAGCCCAGGTGGTGACAGGTTTAGGGCAGTGGCTGGAGACATCTGTGTGTAGCTGAATGTCTCCGTGGGCCTCTTATCTTGGTGTCCTCTGTCTTGAAGGGCAATAAGAGTCTGTAAATTCCGTGCTCATCAGCCCTGTCCTGCAGCTCCCAGACAGACAACCCCTAAGTGACCCGCATACCCTATGCAGAGCAGAGATTTGACCCAAGACTTACAGTAACACAGGTTATGGAATGGTGAGGCTTTGCCTGCTTTTGGTTACCTACTGGGCATCGGTGGGCCCCTGTGAGGAGTCAGGATTCATAGCACAAATGGCTTCAGAGTCCCTGATTGTCCCAGGTGAAAACACAATTCATGCTTTTCAGGAGCAGCAGGCAAGAGCCCATCCCCACAGTGTCCCCCAGCTCTGCCGTAACTGTCACTGCACACCACCAGGATCACAGCAGACGACTCCTTCCTGGCCAGGTCCCTCTGCACTGACCTCCTAGGGGTCCCCTCCGCAAACTCCCTCTCCATGTCTGAAAATGGAAGAGACACAGGCCCTCAGCTCTGCCTTCCGGGTCGCTGCAGCCATGGGATACAGGATGACGGCTGCAGCTGGCTCTGTCCTCTTGGGTCTCCCAGCAGAGCCAGCTCGGGCTTTCCTTCAGTATCTCATTGCCTACCCAACCTGTAAATTGGGGGGCTCTTTTCTATTCTCCCCAGGGTATTTCTGGGGTATTTCTCAGGAACACATAAGCTTCCCACTAAGTGCCCCTCAGTCAGTTAAAAGCTGGACAAAACTTTGGCAGAAGCCCAACTTTAAAAAAAAAAATTGACAAGCAGGCACATTCTTCCATTCCACAGCCACGTCCTCAGTGTGTTATGCACCAGTCAGGGAGCTGCACCGGCTGCCTCCAGCCAGGCCCCAAGGGACAGAGCACAGCACCACAACCGTGATCTGCACAGTGCCAGATGCATGGCCAGGACACCGAGTGAGGAGAGATCAGGTTTCTTTGAGGGAGTTTGATTTGATCATACAGGAGGGGCTGTCATGAGCAGGACCATTTGCGTGCTTTACAAGTAAGCACATTCCATCTCTACCAAATGCTGAGCAGCACTGCCAATGCACCCATTTTACAGGAGGGCGGAAAGGTTTGGAGGGGCTAAGTCATTTGCATAAGGTCAGAGCACAGAGACTTGCAACGTGTAATTCTCTACCGAAGACAGATCCAGGATACACGGCACTTGAGTAAACTTGCTCAAGGTTAAACAGATGGGAGACACAGGGACCAGCCACAGATAGGGGTGACCCATTGCAACGCGAAGGAGGGTGGCTTGTAAGGACCTCTCCTGTCAGGTGGAGGCCCTGCCAGTGCTGCTGAGGAGGCTCTGGAGGGTTTAAATCAATGCAGCTCATCCTGCCCACTAGGCAGGAACTGTCAGACGGTAGTGGAGAAATTACAGTAATCTTCATCTATAATGGGCATGTCCAGGGTGAAGATATTCCAGCTTAAAATACCGAGAATGCTTATGACCCAGGAAGAAGAAGACAAACAACTTCATAGGAAAATGAGGAAAGAAAGGAACAGGCGCTTGGCAACAAAAAAAGAAAAGAGAATACAGATGGCTGTGAGCGTATGAAGATGCTCTCGGCCAATTAACCCAGTGATGGAAATGACAGTGGACACTCCTTTTTACCATCAACAGAAGGAAAGAAGGCCTGCAGAGCACGTGCTGGCCTCGGCAGGGGTCGGGCACTCCCAAAGGCTGCTGGTAGGGTGGCCAGGCAAGCAGTCCCTTTGGAAGGCAACCTGGAAACGCCTTTAAAAATGTAAACTGTGTGCAGAGCTTGGATTCACCCAGGAATCCCAGTCTGATGCATCACACACAAGTCAAGACCACCAGCAGGGCGAAGCACTGGTACACTCCTAACAAACCCCTCCATGGGGCAGCTCTGGAGGCCATGCTGTCGTGATATTAACCACCATGGATAGAACTCAGAGCGGGAATGGTGAGAACCCCAGCATGATACATATAAATGAAATATTTGCTCAGTGTTCTTGGTTGAAGGTCTTTTTTTCATTTTAATTGTGGTGTTGGGGATTAAACCTGGGGCCTAGTGCTATACCTGGGGCTAGGTAAGTGCTATAACCTCAGCTCCTTATCTTTTATTTTTGCTTTTGAGACAGGGTCCTTCTAAGTAGCTCGGCTTGGTCTCAAACTTGTGAACCCCTCACTTCAGCCTCCCAAAGTAGCTGGGGTTATGGGTGTGTACCACCATATCTTTGTTTGCTAAGTTTTATATGAGATCTTATGTATGTATGGAAAAGAGGGAGGCAGGATTTGGAAAATACACATAAAAAAAAAAAAACAGTGGCAGAGGGAACCAGCCACTCATAACACTCCAGTTTCTATGGGAAGAATGTGCTTCTGTGGTACATATGAGATTAATTTTTGTTTTAATAAACAGAGATGGATTTAAAACCATTGACACATTGGGGTCCCATACCAAGTGTTCAGCCAGTGCTATACAGATCACTTGGCAAGAAAATGACAGACTCTGTTTCAAGGGGCTCTTAGGTGCCAGGTGAAGAGACGTACCCCTGTAATCCCAACTACTTGGGAGGCTGAAGAAGGAGGATCACAAGTTTGAGGTCAGCAAAAGCAACTCAGAGAGACTCTGTCTTGGAATAAAAATAAATAAATAAAATAAAAAGGGCTGGAGATGTAGCTTAATGGTAGAGTTCTTTCCTAGCAAGTGCAAGGTACTGCATTCAATTCTCAGTGCACTGTTTCCCCACAAAAAAGCAGTCCATGGGTTGGAGTGGTGAGTAGAAACACCCCAACAATGTATGGAATAAATTTCAGAAGAATAGGAAATGACAGGACTCCAGATTTGGGGGCGCTGTTCACAAGGTATCAGGAATGAAGGAGTGTGAAGCCCAAGAGCACTGGTTCCCAGGTGCACAGGGGTGAACTCGTGGGGCTGATGAGGAAGAGGAGGACAAAAAGGCCACCAGGTTGGGGGAGGAGCCTGGGCTGTGATTCCTGGCACCAAGGGGCTCTCCAGGGAGCAGCGTTCTGTGGGCTGGATGGGAGCCTGCCTAGAACTTCAGAGAGAAAAGAAGTTCGGTATTCATGCAGGGGTGGGTTGACCAAGTGGCAAAGCAGGGGCCAAGTTGGGAGGTGCTGCAGGCCCAGTGCTGGGAAGAGGTGTAGAGCCTGGGCCAGGAAGGCAGGGGTGGTCTCAGAGGAGGAAAGAGAAAGACCTTCATTGGGTCAGGTAGGGAGGAAGTGCAAGGTGGAAACCAAAGAGATCTTGAGGCCTTGCTGACCTTTGCTTCGAAGCAATGATCCAGGAGAAGAGTCAGGAGCTGGAAGGAAGGTAGGGGGGCAGCACCCCATGCTGGGAGCTGAGAGGGGGCTCCAGGCCTGCTGGAGTGCAGGAGCTGCACCCCTCTCTATCCCTACTCATGCACAGCTATGTGTGCACAAGGCTGGTCTAAGCTAAGGACGCACTGGCCAAGGGCAGGCACGTAGTCCTCTGGCTCCCAGCCACCAGGCTCACGGGTTTCCGGGAAAGGCTGACACGGGCTGCTCTGTTCCTTGGATCTGAGAATATGTGGGTGGAGAAGCCTAAATTAATTAAGTGATGCTGAGGCCCCCAGGCCCTCCCAGGGCAGTGCACAGGGACGGATAACGAGGCCCAGGCATGCTGCACCCCCACCCCCAGTGCTGGAATCTAAAGAGGCTCATGAGCTTCCTTGGAACCAAGCCTGCACTTAAGTGCTTCCCAGGAGACAAAGAAATAATCAATCAGGAGCAGGCACCCGGCCCACACGCTGCCACCACCACACCACCCAGCTTCTCCTCAGACACATGGTCTCTGGGACTGACATCACCGGGAAGCAACAAATGACAAAGCCCCAGAATTGATGCAGGCCTGTAACCTCCCCAGAAATGAGGCCGGACAAAGCTGGTGACCCCCCACAGCAGCACCCACCACCCCACAACCTGCCCAAGGGCCCCTTACATGGTGCACCAGACCTCACCCAGACACTAGTACACAATGGCTGTCCTCCTGGCCTCCCCCAAATACCATCGACCAGGACACCCCAGTACTCATGCTACTCCCCCACGGCACTGGTCCAGCATGGGTTTATCAAACTAAGGCCTCTGCTGTGTCCCTTGGATTAAACAAGGAGCAAAGCTGTTCCCCTCAAATCTCCAAGTAGTCTCCAAGCATAAAAAACACAATGAAGTTTCTACTAAGCACTGAGAATTGGTATTGTTGTGCATTTCTTCGCATTATCACAGGCTTCCTGCAGGAGGAGGGCACAGTGGCTGCGAGCTGGGAGCTCGAGCTAGGTCACTGGCTTTAGAATAAGTCTCCAGCTCTATGTCTGTGGTGAAATCACCTCGCTCGGCATCCCTGACTATCAATAGGCGACATGAAGGTCGGTGAGAGGGTGAAATGAGTTGATATCTGTAAAATGCTTAGAACAGTGTCTGGCACATCTAAGCACTTCTATGTGACCAATAATTAGTTATTCTTTCCTTCACATTCAGCTTACCTCGGGAACCAGATATGCACCAGGTAACAAGAGTTGTAGTGCCCAGTGGAGAAAGAAGAGATAAAAGCTTCTATTTTGTCCTACACGGTTGAGTGACAAGTTCCCTTTGGCCTGTAAGTTATGCTCAGATAGGAAAGGCTCAGGTGAGGAATCACCAGAGTTCCAGGGGTAAAGGACACCACGGACACAGAAAGACAGAGGGGATGACACCCTTGGAGGCAGGGAGGCAAGGCTGAGCCCGTTCAGCACCACGGACAGCTCCAGCCAGCCCAGGAACCACAGCGGTTCCGGGTCCTGCCTGGGCTCAGAGATTCATTTTGCTGAGCTTTTGCTGAAAGGGGTCCTCACCTACCTGTGACTCCTGTACTCCAATCCTTGAGGCTAAAGATGGAAGGGGGCTGCCTGTGATCCAGAAGTTGAGGAATGAAGCTTAGGGTCCCCAGCCCCCTAAGGGACCCAGTCCAGGACCTTCCTTCTCCTATGGGTCCTCATCTGCTCTACTCCCCTACTCTGCCCCAGCATGTCACTTTGCTGAAGGAGCAGAGGGGGTGTAAGGAGGTGCAGGAACAGGTAGGGAGGTCTGACGGCCTGGGTTTAAATCCAGACTCTGCTGCAAAGATCTCAGGCCACTGGCCCAGCTCCTCCACGTCTGGCTTCCTCCTCCAGTGAGCTGCACTTACACCAGGACTCAGGCGGGATGGAGAAAAGCACCCCCACATCACCCCAGCACATAGAAATGACTTAATAAATGAGGCCACTTCCTGCCTTATAGCAACAGAGGCACAGGTGAACCCAGAGCCCAGAGACAACTTGGCTCCATCCTCAGCAATGGCCCTGCACTATGTGGGCCAGGAAGCTGGACAAGGGGTCGGCATCTGGACGGCACTGGCACCATTTCTCTTCCTGAAGAGCTCACCGTCCTCCAGCCACAAGAAAGAAACTTTCTACCTCAAGCCCTTTCTTGCTTCCTGCTTTTAATCAGACCGGCAAAGTGTGCACAAATAGCACTGCTCCAGGAGGCTGCCCCCTGCAAGGCCTTGTAACGAGACAGCTAAGGAGCTCATTGGTTTTAAACACAAACGACTGAAGAGCCAGGCAGGTGACGTAAGTGCGTGGGGCCAGCTGAGGCGGGGAGTGTAGGGTGAATCGGAGGCCTCGTGCACGCCCAATAAAGGCCATCAAATAAGTCCATACAACTCTCCCACCCAAAGGAGCCCTCTGCAGGGGCCATTTCTGTCTGAAAGTTGTAGTGAGCGCGCTCAGCTAACTGCTTGCTGCACACGGCACGGCTGAAAGACAGTTGCGCCTAATGCTAGGTTCGGGTTGAGGCCAGGCCCCGGGGAGAGACAACTTGTAATCTCGACACCACCAGCACCCCCTCCCCCAAGCCTTGGCTAGCTCCCAGCCGCCCTCCTGCCAGCCCGGGGACCGGAACCCCCACAGCGGCTCTGGTGCCGTTCGGGCCGAAGTTCAGGGGGGATGCGGCAGACCCGGCACCTGCTCGGCCAGCTCAGCCTGGCGCTGGGAAGAGGGCTGGGGGTGCAGCGCTCCGGGAAAGTGAACCTCCTTCCCCAGCCTCTGATGGCCGCAGACAGAGGGCTCCTGGCTGGCGAGCTGCGCGGCGCCCAGGTGGGGCTTCCCAGGCAGGGGAGAGACCCTAACCGCGTCAGTTCTGCAGCCCCCGTTAGGCGGCTCGGGAAGTGGGGGTTAGGGAGGGCAGAAAGTGGGCGGAGGCTCCCAGAGCCCAGGGCGCTCTCGGCTGGAGCGCAGAGGGCCTGGGAGGAGTTAGCGTGGGGAGGACGAGAGGAGGCGAGGAGGCGGAGCAGGGGGCACCCCACGGCGAAGCGGGGAGAGAGCGTCCTGGATGGGGGTGTCCAGGCGGCGCGGCAGGTTGAGCGCGGCCGGGCTGACGTTCGGGACCCCGCGCCGGGGTGAGGGAACCTTGGCTTCGGTCCCTCCAGGCTCACAGCCCGGATTACCATGCTGACACTCTGCCCA
This sequence comes from Dasyprocta punctata, assembly GCA_004363535.1. Lineage (NCBI taxonomy): Eukaryota > Metazoa > Chordata > Mammalia > Rodentia > Dasyproctidae > Dasyprocta > Dasyprocta punctata. The sequence goes on from RJWM01020400.1 coordinate 16,881, forward strand.
AGGGCTGGCCGGTGGGAGTCGGCTCCACAGTCTCCAAGCCTTCCCTTCCCTGCCCCGGGGGTGGAAGGAGCCGAGGGCGGGGCCAAGAGGGGTTGAGGTCCGTGCCCCGCGCCCCTGGGTCTCGGCTCCGCACGCCCGCTGGGAGCACAGATGGACGCGCGCGGCTCACCTCGGGGGCGCCCTGCCCGCTGCGCGCCGAAATCCAGGCTGAGGCGGAGATCTGGAGCCGCGCCGCACCCTCCCCGCGGGATGGCGGGGACCCGGCCGCCGCGCCCCTCTTCCCAGAGGGCGAAGAGTGGGCGCCGACCCCGCTGGTCCTGGGGCTGAGGGAACCAAGCGCCGGCTCCGCCCACGCCGCGCCCATCCCCAGCTGCCAGCCCAGGACTCCTCCGCGCCCAGACCCCTTTCCGGGGCTCCCAGCCCCGGCGCCTCCCGGGCGCGGACCCCAGCACAGCCGCGCCCCGCCCCCGGCCCCCGCCCCGCCGACGTCGCATTAGCATGAGCGACGCAAGTGGCCGGGGCACCACTCGGGGGCCGGGACTCGCCGCGTCACAGCCCCGAGTGGAAGGGAAAAAAAGAGGCGGCGGCGGCGGCGGCGGAGGCAGGAGCCGGCGCGAGGGCGGGGAGCGCGGCGGTCGGGCGAGCGAGCGGCGGGCAGCGGCGAGGTGTCCCGCACGCCCGGTCCCGGCGCCCGCCCCTCTGCGCACCCATCTCCCCCGCCGCACCTGAGCGCGGCGTCCCGGGGCCCACATCGGCCCGAGCAGCGCGAGTTCTCGCCTTCGCCCGGGCGCCGGACATGAGCCCCGCCGACACCTGAGGCGCAGGGGGCGCTGTGCAGAAGGACCGCGCCCCCGGGCTCCGGGTCTCTGCACTGCGGGGCGCCAGCCCGGACCCCGGCGCGGGCGTTTTCGGACGAGCAGCGCGCAGGAGGCATGGAATCCGAGGCGCCTGCTGGCCAGGCCCGGGCCGCTGCGGCCAAGCTGTCGGAAGCCGTGGGCGCAGCACTGCAGGAGCCCCGGCGACAGCGGCGCCTGGTGCTGGTCATCGTGTGCGTGGCCCTGCTGCTGGACAACATGCTGTACATGGTCATCGTGCCCATCGTGCCAGACTACATCGCCCACATGCGCGGGGGCAGCGACAGCGCCACCCCGGGCACCGAAAGCTGGACGCCCACCCCTCCGCCGCCCACGCCCACGGCGGCCAACGCCTCCTTCGCGGCCAACGCCTCGGTGCCCCCGACGGCTGCGGGCTCGGCCTGGTTGACCCTGCGGCCCCGCTACCCCACGGAGAGCGAGGACGTGAAGATTGGGGTGCTGTTCGCCTCCAAGGCCATCCTGCAGCTGCTGGTGAACCCCCTGAGCGGGCCCTTCATCGACCGCATGAGCTACGACGTGCCGCTGCTCATCGGGCTGGGCGTCATGTTCGCCTCCACCGCGCTGTTCGCCTTCGCCGAGGACTACGCCACGCTCTTCGCCGCGCGCAGCCTGCAGGGCCTGGGCTCGGCCTTCGCCGACACGTCCGGCATCGCCATGATCGCCGACAAGTACCCAGAGGAGCCCGAGCGCAGCCGCGCGCTGGGCCTGGCCCTGGCCTTCATCAGCTTCGGGAGCCTGGTGGCGCCACCCTTCGGGGGCATCCTCTACCAGTTTGCCGGCAAGCGCGTGCCCTTCTTGGTTCTTGCAGCCGTGTCGCTCCTCGACGCGCTCTTGCTGCTGGTGGTGGCCAAGCCCTTCTCGGCCGCGGCTAGGGCGCGGGCCAACCTGCCGGTGGGCACGCCCATCCACCGCCTCATGCTGGACCCCTACATCGCCGTGGCGGCGGGCGCACTCACCACCTGCAACATACCCCTGGCCTTCCTGGAGCCCACCATCGCCACGTGGATGAAGCACACGCTGGCGGCGTCCGAGTGGGAGATGGGCATGGTCTGGCTGCCCGCCTTCGTGCCGCACGTGCTGGGCGTCTACCTCACCGTGCGCCTGGCGGCTCGCTACCCGCACCTGCAGTGGCTCTACGGCGCGCTCGGGCTGGCGGTGATCGGCGTCAGCTCCTGCCTGGTGTCCGCCTGCCGCTCCTTCGCGCCGCTCGTGGTCTCGCTCTGCGGCCTCTGCTTTGGCATCGCGCTGGTGGACACGGCGCTGCTGCCCACGCTGGCCTTCCTGGTAGACGTGCGCCACGTCTCGGTCTACGGCAGCGTCTACGCCATCGCTGACATCTCCTACTCGGTGGCTTATGCGCTCGGGCCCATAGTGGCCGGCCACATCGTGCACTCGCTTGGCTTCGAGCAGCTCAGCCTGGGCATGGGCCTGGCCAACCTGCTCTACGCGCCCGTCCTGCTGCTGCTGCGCAACGTGGGCCTCCTGACGCGCTCCCGCTCCGAGCGCGACGTGCTGCTGGACGAGCCCCCGCAGGGCCTGTACGATGCCGTGCGCCTGCGTGAGCGCACCGCGCCCAGCGAGGACGGCGAGCCCAGCAGCCCGCCCGGGCCCTTTGACGGGTGCGAGGACGACTACAACTACTACTACACCCGCAGCTAGCGACCCGCTCCTCCTCCGGCCGCCCGCCCTTCCCGCTGGGGTCCAGGTGGCTTCACTGCTGGCGCCAACTCAGGCTCAGGGCCCCTCCCGCGAGCACCCCAGCCCCTCCTCTGTCCTGTCTTCACTCGCAAGAAGCCCCTCTCCGGAGCCCCTCCCTATTCCTCTTTCTTGCCCGTGGGGCAAGTAGAGCCTTGAAAGCTCTTGTGCCCTGGACAGAGGGGAAGCGCTGTGCGGGCCAAGCAAGAAGCTGCCAGGGTAGAACCGCGCGTCTGTCTGTCCTCCCTTGCGTTCCTCCCAGTGCCAAACTCGTCGTGTCGCACCGCGGTGCCTCGGGCCGAATTAATAAACTGTATCTGTCCGAGGAGGCCGAGTCTCTTTACTGCTGGGGGAGGGAGGCCTGCTCAGAGCCCGGGCAGAGGGGAGGGTGAGTGGTCTCCGCACTCAGACCCGGCCTGTCCAGCGCACGCTGGAGCGCAGGTGCCCCTTTACTGCGTGGAAAGCGGTACAGAGAGCAAACCCCCCAGGGGCTCTCACCGCAGACTCCCCACCCACCGCACACGGTTCCCTCCGCCAGACACAGCCCCTCCTCCCCAAGCCCAGCGCAGCGCCCAGGGGTGCCGCCTGGGGGAGCCTGCGGCCTAGTGCCGGGCCGCCCTGGGAGGACACGCCCAGAACCCGCCTTAGCGCCGGGGAGCCCCGGCTGCGCTGCGCTTCCCTTCCCGCCGGCGTCGCGCCCGTCCAGGCTTCGAGAAAGGAGCAGGCAGGAAGCTGTGCGCCGCCGAGCAAGAAAAATGGGGCCCAGCTCTCAGGGCGCCGCCGCGGGAAGCCGAACGTTGGGTCCAGCGCCAGGCTCTGATCTTGGAGCGGTGGCAAGAGCCGGGAGGGTTGAAGAGGGGACGGGGGAACCTGGTGCCAAGCCCGAGCCCCACCCCGTCCTCAGTGGAGGCAGCTGTTAGGAAGGGTTCCCATCCTGGGTTCCCCTTCAGGGAGCCCCAGGCTCGGTTGCCGGACACCCTCAGCGCTGCGAGGTCGCCACCCCGGCCCCTGCACCCCCCGCAGTGTTGCGACTCCAGCCACGAAATGCGCGGGGTTAGGGGCGCCTTTGGGGTCTGCCGGCCTGGCTGCGTGCGGGGCGGTGCAGTCTGTCTGCGAGTCCTCTGTGCGCACATCTGGGGGCTGTCCGTGGGGGTCTCTCGGTCTCAGAGTGTCTGCCTGTTACCCCTGTCCCTGAGCGGCACCCTGTCCGCCGTCAAGGTGGCCCGGATCCGTGTTCCTGCTCCCAGCACCCGCCCTCAGTACCAGGGGCTGGAAGGCAGGCCGAATGGAGAGGGAGGGAGGGCGCTCCTCCGCGATCAGCAAGCCCACTCCTTACAGTGTTCTTTCCAGCGGAGGGTTTGAGCCAGGCCATGGGTGGCAACGGTTTTCTGGGACCCCAGCACTCAGCAGGGTTCTGAGTGGGCAGCAGCCTGGGGATCCTGGGGTTGGGGATCTGGGGAGGCCAGGCTTGGGGGGGGGGCGTGGGCAGGACAGTGCTCTGCGCCCCGGTCCCAGCCCTGGAGTTCACTGTGGATGCCTGGGAGTGCCGGGAAGCCGTCCGGGCAGGTACACCGGGTTGGGGGCGGGGTCGCGGGTGGGGTTCGGGGGACAGAGGACAGCGGAGGAGAGAGAGGAGGGAGGGACAGGGGAGGGAGGGAAAAGGAGGGAGGAGGAAGGAGAGGAGAGGCGCGGCCGCTCCCCGCCAGCCAGTCCCGCAGCCACGGGGACCCACGCGGCGCCCCCACTCCGCGTTGCTGACGCGCCGCCCCCGAGCCCCGGCTCACACCCCCGCCCCAGTCTGCTCGGTGCGGGGCAGCGGCGGCAGAGACAGAGGAGCGCAGGAGAGCAGGTGAGAGGACTGGGAGGGCAGGGAGCGGGGCTGCGTCCAGGCACTGACTTCCCGGGGTGTGGGAGAGGGTGGCGCTGGAGTCCCCCAAGTCCCTGGCAGCCACGGCCGTCGGGGACCGCAGGACTGAGCAGCTAGGGTGCCTGGGCTGGGAGAGGCCTGGCCATCGGGACTGCGGGACTCATGCGCGGTTCTCCATGTCTGTGTTTCCCGTGCGGGGTGGGAGGATCCGCGGGCTCATCCCGAGCCCCCAAAGCGCCCGTGAGCACCCAGCTCTGTCCAGACCGGAGGGCGGGGGAGTGGCCGCAGCTGGAGGCAGCAGTGATGCAGGACCAGACTGGGCTGGACCTCCCCAGCAGAGCAGGGCCGCCCTCCTGGTGGCCTTCCTCAGCCAAGCCTGCGGAAGCACAGTGGAGAGCATCAGACAGACAGATGGAAAGACAGACATCGCCCTAAGTGTGGGCCCAGGAGCCAAGGAGGAAGAGGGGCTGGCACAGGAAGGCATCCGTCCGGATGGGGTCCCTGACACCTGGCTAGTGTTCTCCGCCGGGCCCCAGAGCCAGCCAGGGCCAGAGGAGGCACAGGCTGCACCACGCGCAGGCCCTTTGCCAGCTTGATCTTGCCCCGTGAACCCTCACTGCACTCAGCCATGCCTGCACCCCTAAGTCAGAGGCAGCCCCGCCATCTGTCTCTAGGCCTAGCTGGGCCTAACGACCACCCAGTCGGTACCCCCGTGCCCGCCTACAAGGGCATCACGTATTCTCCCCAGTGGGGCCAGACGGAGCCAGGATTCTCTGTGCTTGGGCCTGGTTCAGCCGACTCTCCGGATGCTCTGCCCCAGAGCCAGCTAAGTTGCATGCCAGGGCCCGGGTCATGCTTGCCTCTGGTTACCGGAGGTGGTGGTGGAGAGAGATGGGCTCAACATGGGCTTTGGACTCTTGGGAGAAAGTAGAGGCTGTGTGGGTGGAAGCCCGGGTGTGTGGCTCTGCAGGCCTAGGTTCAGCGGGACCTCGAGGGAGGAGGTGGGAGCCTGCTGCCCTACGCACCGGCGTCTGCCCCTCTTGGCCTGACTCACTCCTCCTACACCTTCCAGACTGATCTGCCTGGCCCCAGGCTGCTGGGTGGCTCTGAGGGTCCTGGCCACCCTCCCTCCACATTCTCACAGTGCCTGCACGCGCAGCCTGCTCACCAGACCCTGCCCAAGTCACAGCTGTCCAGCAGGTCCAAGGATCCTCCCCCCACCCCAGACGCCTCCTGGAGTTCAGGGCTCTGAGGGCCTGGAGTCACCCTTGCCTTCATCCGCATGAGCCCACAAGCCTTTCTTTCCACCCTGACGTCACCCCAGGTCCCAGGCCAGCCCCCAGAGATGGAGTGCTCAGTGTGTAGGTTTCGTCCTACCCATGAGAAGCTCACAGTCTGGTGGGGAGAGAGACTTTAATCCACATCAGCGGGGCGCAGGAGGAATGAGACTGGTGGCCCCTGGTGCACAAGGAGTGGGCCAGGCAGGTCCTCCCCAGGGCTGCACTGGGCAGCCAGTGGCCTTGAGGGCTGCGGCCTCTTGACCACAGGTCCCCGCTGCAGGCTTGCTCCAGGACTCACAATTTCCCACTGTGGTCTGGGGCAGGTCTGGATTTGAGATTGGAGCCAGGCCTACCTCAAGGTTCCTAAGTTCTCTGGTCAGCCTGTGGCCTCCTCTGGGCAGGACCAGGCTGTGGGAGGGGAAGGTCATGGCAGAGCCAGGTGACTGCCATGTTGATTCCTTGCCTTCTCTGTCCCCAGGTACCTCTGTCTGGGATCAGGAGTCGCCAAGATGCCCATTATGGAAAAAGTCCCCCGTGAAGTGGCTGCAAAATCTCCCAGCAGTGAGGAGGAGCCTGTGAGTGACTTTTGGGGCCCTGTGTCCTCCCGCTGCTTGATGGCAAGTGGGCCCGGCCCTCAGCTGTCGCCTGTGCCCAGGCTGAGCCTGCAGGTGCTGGGGTGGTCAGGAGCCTTGGGGCCGCAGTTGGTCACTCTGCTAATCCTGGGTCTGGGGAGAGCTGCCTGCCATCCTGTTCTGCTTCCAGCGGCTCAGGGGGAGGCTGACTCGCTGTGCCAAGCCCTGCTCCCCACAGCTACTTCATGCTCAGCCCTGGGGCACCAGGTGCCATCTCCTCCGCTGGTCACAGGCAGTGCCTCCTTCCAGGCCAGCAACCCTCTGCCCAGCCTCAGTGATAAAGGTTGACTCGCACACCGGCCCCTCCTGCCCTTCCCACCCTCCGACCTCACAGACCCCCACAAACCCAAGAGGAGGAGGGACAGGAGCGAGCAGGGGGCAGCTCTGGCTCACGAGGGATGCTGAGCAGGCTGCATGCTGCCCAGACCTGTCCTCTCCTGGTCTGCCACCCCCACCCGCCAGAGCCGTGGAGACAGGATCAGACAGGCAGGGACCGTCCCCCACCCCCAGCGTGCACTCACAGGCTCGCTCATCCGCACCCGGGGTTTCGAGGACCCTCCACTCTGCCAGGGTGGGGGAGCCCCTGTTACCTCTGGGGGACTCAGCCAGCCCACAGAGGAAAGGCCTTGCAGGCGGGCAGCCCACTGTTTGCCAGTGTTGTATAATTTTGTTTTTGTTTTGTTTTGTTTTGTTTTGTTTTGTTTTGTTTTGCTTTGAGATGGGTCTGGCTATGTAGCCCAAGCTGGCCTCAAACTCACAGCAAGCTTCCTGCCTCAACCTCCTGAATGCTGGGATGACAGCCATGCACCACCATGCCTGGCCAGTGTTGTACAATTTAAGCAGTGATGTGAAAAGTTCTGCTGTCAGGAGCCAAATGAGGGAGCAGGAAAGGAGACGTGGGGGCGGGGAGCAAGGGGGAAAGGTGGAGACCAAAGAGAGACAGACGCGAACAGACCGTCTTCCAGAGGGACTACTCCTGTCACCGCATGCCCCAGTTTCCTCAGGTGTCCCGGGGGACGCCCCGCCCTGCCCCTGTGACCCCCTAGGTGAACACTCTCTCCAGCCAGGAGCGTAGTGCCCACCAGGAGGAAGCTGTGGGCCCTTGCGAGCCCTGCTGCACTCCGGATTTAGGATTTGGGGTTTCTTCTGGAAGATGAGACTGGACAGCACGTCATTTTCCGTGCCTGCCTGGGGCCGGTTTTCCCTTGCTGAGTCCCCTCCGTGTCCCCGTCTGGCAGGAGTAGTTAGGTGCTATGGGGAAGCACTTGGAGGGTGCCCTGTTCACAAGGAACAAAAACCCTGCCCGGCTCCACGAGGAGGAGCTTGGGACACCAGCTTCAGACATCAGACAGCTCGGATTGGCCACCAGGGCAGCACTGACCCGTGCCTCCCACCACAGCTGCCCCGGACTGCCCGGCCCGCTCCCTAAGTGAGGCATGACCGCCACCAGCAGTGTCAGTGACGGGATGCATGCACCCATCCGTTAGGGTGGGGATCCCCGGGGTCCTGTGGGAGCTAAGGGCTACCAGCTCTGACACAGGAAGAAGCCGAAATGCCGGCAAGACACAGGCCGTGCCAAGGTCAGCAGCAGGCTCAGGCTCGGGCAGGAGCTAGGAGGGTCTGATGCCAACAGCCAGCTTTTCCTCTGCCCATGGTACCCTCCTGGGCCCCAAGCATAGTGGCAGGAGCGACAGCAAACAGGAGCATCTTGCCTTGATAATGCGGCAGAGCTGACCCCTAGCTGCAGGCCCCAGGCTGGGGAGCCGGGGTAGGCCAGGGATGGTGAACGCTGTGCCCTCCCCACCAGGGGCTGCCCAAGCTGCCAGTGCCCCCGCTGCAGCAGACGCTGGACACCTACCTTCGGAGCATGCGGCACCTGGTGCCCGAGGAGCAGTTCCTCAGGAGCCAGGCCATCGTGCAGCGCTTCGGGGCCCCTGGTGGCCTCGGAGAGACCCTGCAGCAGAAGCTTGTGAAGCGGCAGGAGACGACAGACAACTGGGTGAGCCCTGATGGGGACTCCAGGGATGGGGGACAGTCAGTAGGGTTCGGGCAGGGACAGGTAGGTGACACAGATGGGGCAGAAGGGGGGACCAGGGTGGGGGGCAGGTGGGGACGGAGGGTAGCACAGGCGAGGCTGAGGAACAGCAGGTGAGAGACAGGATAGAGACGGGGACAGATGGAGGATGGGAGTGAGAGGGAGACGGGGCAAAGGAGGGTGCTGGGAGGGACAGGACAATGATGGGTGAAGAGGTGGCATGTGCCAAAGCCAACAGGCAGGCCTGGCAGACACAGTCACAGCTCGGCGATGTTCATGGAATGACTACGTGAGCCCCATCCCCCTAAGGACTCAGGTTGAGGCTGGCGGTCTCCACCTGCAAGGCCCCGCACTTTGGGGGTGTGGTTGTTGGGTGACAGGGCCCCTTCCTGTGCTCTTGGCAGGTGTCTGAGTACTGGCTGAACGACATGTATCTCAACAACCGCCTGGCCCTGCCGGTCAACTCCAGCCCCGCCTTGATCTTCGCCCGGCAGCCCTTCCAGGACACCAGCGACCAGCTCAGGTGCAGCCCCGGGGGGCTGGGGTGCACTGCCACCCTCCAGGGCCAGGCGCCCAAGGGCTCCGTGGGAGAGGTGTCCCCACTGCCATCCGTCCGATCTGGCTGAGGCTTCGATGGCCATGGTGATGGTGATGGCGGGCAGCTGGCTCCGTTCTCAGATCTGGTTGGGGCAGGCAGTGGGGCATCAGAAGCAGGGTAGGTCGCAGTGGGCTGAGGAGAGCGGCAGGGCAATTGGCCGGGAGTCCCCACGTCCACTCCCAGCCAGCAAGCTCCGCTGTGGACAGGTGGGCATGAGCAGGGCTCTCCAGCTAAAGCCAGGCCTCGCTGCCCACAGGCAGAGAGAGACGCGGGGCCTGAGCAGATCCCTGGGCCTCTTCCTGGCATGGCACATGCATTCCCTTTCATTACCCACTAAAGAGCAGATGATGGACTTTTCCCAAGAGACTGGGTTTGCCCAGAACCCCAGGGGCCCTGCCCCGTCCAGCCCCTGTGCTGGCCTTTCCCGGGGAAAGCTCTAGCCCTGGCCATCCAGCCCTTCCCTGCGGCTTCTCCTGGCTCCTCACCCTCCTCTTCCTCTAGGTGATTCTGGTTTCCCCTCCTCCCTGCAGAGCTAACTGCTCCACCCCGGTTCTCACTCTTAAGGACCACTCTTAATCCAAGACAGCAGGGTGGCAGGCGGGGTGGGGATCAGGCACCAGGTCCCGTTAGTTTGCGGGGGTAGAATATGGTGGGCGAAGGCTGTGTTTAGAACAGAAGGGCAGAGAGAGCAGAGGAGAAAGGTAGGATAAGGAAAGGAGGAAGGAAGGGAGGAAGGAAGGAAGGAAAGGAGGAAGGGAGGGAGGGAGGGAGGGAGGAAGGGAGGGAGGAAGGGAGGAAGGAAGGGAGGAAGGCGAGAGGCTGGGAGGAGGGAAGCAGGAGGAGGCCGACTCAGGCCCGTCTTGTCTCTGCAGGTTTGCAGCCAGCCTCATCTCAGGCGTGCTCAGCTACAAGGCCCTGCTGGACAGGTAGGCCAGCCCAGCATGGAAGGGCAGTGCCCTGTGTGGCACAACCAGGGGGCTTGGGAGGGCAGGGACCCCACCTTCCCCCTCCACGTTCCTGGCCTGAGTCACAGTGCCCATGTCCCCTACCTCCTGCTCAGCAGCGGGATGTCTGGGAGCCCCCGGCCTGACCTGCAAGGGCCCCTCTTCCTTGGCCCTTGCTTGGACTTTGGAACACCCCCATCTCCCTATTTCTGTGCCCACAGGGGAGTGGATCCGGCCAGGCGCAGGAGGAGGAGGAGGAGGGGTAAAGTGATGCTGGGTGTTGAAGGATCCGACTCTTGTCTTTGCCCACCTCGGGCTGAAGGCTTGGGCCTGGGCCGCTCAGAGAGCAGGGCAGGGCTGTGGATGGAAAGGGCAGAGAGGCCCTGGGTCAGCAGACCTGGGTCTGAATTCAGACCCCACAGCAGTGGGCATGTGAACCTCGGACAAGGCTGCTCAGGCTTCCGAAGGCTTTTGCCGGGCCGAGAGGGCAGCGCCAACCCTACCCCTGCTTCTGGGGCCTGGGGCTGACCTTGGCTGCCTCTCCTGCCTCTCCGTCTCCTTTCTGCTTTCAACTGTGCTTCTCAAACTATCTCTGGGGGAGGAGCAGTTTTTAAAAGATTATTAGAAAAATGTTATAAAGGCAACAAATACACGAACACGTTTATTATGGGATTCCATAGACAGAACATGCCTACCACATTGTGAACATGTTTCTGCCATTCACCTTGTCGTGGGTCAGCCACGAGGCTTGGGTTCAAGAGGCGGTGCATGGGACACCCTATTGTAATCCCAAATATTGAGTACGGTAATCCAAGTACTGTAATCCTTTCTCTAGTCTTACTCACAATCCAAGAATTTATATTTATAATTCCACTGAGATATTATTAGAATCCCGATAAGTTAATTTCAATCTATCACCTCCAGTGCAACCCACGGTGAGAGTAAAGACTCCGAGACATATTCAAGGTTAAGGGCAGCCAAGGGGTCCTGAGTCCAACCTTCTTGAAGACATGCGGACAAAGGCCTTGGTCCTAGGCCTCTCCCAGAATTTATTCACTAGTGAAGCAAGGGGGTGGCTTGAGGATGAGTGACAGTGAGGATGGCGGGAACTATGAGTCACTTGAGCTGGCTGGCAAGGTAGTGAGAAAGGTATTTCTGCAAAATGCGGTTAAATATATGCAGGGGGATCACTTTGCACAACCCAATCAAGATAGCAACTGAATTGTTTTAGGAGGCTGCTGCTTCAGTTTCTGGTATGCAAACTTTATGCCCTGGGAACTCACAGCCTCTTTCTTGAGGCTCATCCCCAGTCAACATTCCTGGAGCTCACTGGCTCTGCCATCCTGCTGTGCGTTATATATTTTACAAAGGTCACTATGGGAGGAAACAGGACAGTGTCTGATGGCTTTACCAGTACCTGCTTCTGATATGTAAACTTTTATGCCCTGGGCACTCATAGCCTCTTTCTCAAGGCTCATACCCAGTCAACATTTCTGGAGCTCACTGGCTCTGCCATCCCGCTGTGCCTGTATGTTTTACAGAGGTACCTATGGGAGGAGACAGGACACTGTTGGATGGCTTTAGAGATTGCATACCAGTACCTCAGCTAGTCTTGTCTGCAATGCTTAGAGCCAATTGAAGAGAGAAAGAAATACCATAGTCAGCTCTGTATATATCAACATAAGGAAATAAGTCTCAATATAATCAATGTTTCAGAAATTGTTCTGCATTCAAGGGGACCCGCTCAAGTTGCCTCCCACATCTCTCCCTTTCTTGTAGCTCCAGCAGGGTTAGTCGTGGCTGCATGGCCTCTAGCCGTCTTCGGGTAGTGAATTCTCTATGACAGGCTTTAATGAGAAAAATTATAAAGAATAGAATGAGAACACCAATTCCGATATAAAACCAAAAGTGAGCCTTGAGGTATACAAATGGATTCAGTTGTTCTATAGCATCAGCAAACTTATCCCAGTCCTTAATTTGGGTATCAAAGGTAGCTGTTTGTTGTGACATGGACAGTACTAGTCTCTGTAGAGCATCTATGTCCATAGTAATATTCTGATGAGTTGCTCCTTGTATATGCCTTTTAATCATTCCCCAAGGATGTAGGCTTTTATTATATGGCAGTGGGGTGATACAAAAACATGTCATATTATAGTGACACTTCAAACCTTGTTGTAACTGTAAACTTTCAATCTGATCTCCCATCCAAAGGACAGAGGTCTCTAGAATGCTCACTTGGGTTTGCAACTTTATATCCATCTCTCTCTGAATTTTCCAGCTCTCATCAGCAGTTCTTGTCCAATTATGTACAAAGTGAGCAGTTTGTACCGAATGTGCTAATGCTGTGGAGCCAATGGCCTTGCTGGTTATCAAAAGTACTAGGGAAGTAATCCCTGCAATAATCTACCCAAGCATCCTCTTTGGTTCGATTGTTAAATCTTTTAATCAAGATTTCTACCAAGAGGGCAGTAGGTGAATGATACCAATGCTCCGTTAGATTGACTGGAAGCCAAACTCCAGGCATCCTGCTCATGACTATTATTGTGGAGTCTTTAGAAAGAAACTCAGGTATGATACAATGGGTTAGGTAACAATTAGTGCATGAAAATGTATTTTGTTGTCACTCTATCTTTTCTACTAACAGTACATGAGGATCATAAACACATATGTTTACTCTTATGTACCTAGGATCCTGCAGTACTGTTTTAACTCTTCCTCCATTAACTGGCTACAGATGCCCGGTCTGTAGCTGTCCAGTATGAAAAGGCAGGGCTAACTTCCATACAGTGTGCTGTATGGGTCCAGCTTTGTCATTGATAGTAAGTCTAGGGATAGGAGAATTGAGGCCTCTACCTGACCAAGTAACATTAGACAAGGCTTCTGAGGTTATTGTATTGTCAGGCGAGCCAATCTCAACCTTTTCCCACAAGAAACCCTCTGGGGCACCAGTCTATAAAAGAATAATTAAACTTGTATATAATCCACCCATGGTATGGATCTCTGCAAGACTGCCAAGGGCCCAAGTCACCTTCTTCAAAATGAGGGGCATGAGCCCCTGGGATACAGATAGGAATGTTAGGTTTAAATTCTCTAACAAGGTTACCATCAGAGGGAATAGAAGTTAAGGTCAGTAAGGCAAAGCGTTCCTTTGACAGTTGTATCTTCCAAACCTGATGTACAGCTGACATACATGGGCTAGACTCTTGCTGTAGTGGGGTTACACGTAAGGGAGGATATACAAAATGAGAGGTAATATTTAGTTTAGCTTGTTCTTGTAGATGCCTGAAAATATGAGGGCCTGGCAGAATAGTAAATGTAGGATTTTTGCTTTCTATAGAATGGAAAATTTTTGGAGGCTTGTCTATCCAAGTTAAGGGTCTGAGCAGAGGTGGATTAGGTATGTAAGCCCAGTACTCCTTTCTCTGAACCAAAGGAATACATAAACTAGCTGCTAGGATAGCAAACATTGTAAAGAAAAAATTATCAGGTGATTGAACCAAACCCTGGCTGTTAAATAGATGGCAAGCCCCACAAATGGTCCACTGTATGCCTTCCCAGGGTAGTGGACGATGAACTGTCAGGTTTATTGTTTGAGGTCTTATCACGCAAGTGGGTGAGATTCTGGCTACGCAATAGCTCTGATGGTCGTAATATCAGCCAATAATCTGTGGAAATATAAGAATATTCTCAGCCCCAGTTTAAGAGTGATATTGGACCATTCCAAACACCTGTTTGGAACTCACACCAAACTGCAGTGTGTAAGGACTTCAGAGAATGGTCAGACTCTTGTCCCCAAAGTATCACGGCTGGCAGCAAATTGGAATTAGGGGTAGGGTTCAGAAAATTTAAAGCATATGTAGCAAAATCTAAATATATTTGAGGAGAGTTATGACCCTGTATTCTCCCTTGTTTTTGTTTGATTAATTGATTTCTTAATTTAAAATGAGTATGAACAATTATTGCCTGGCCTTTGGGATTATAGGGTATCTTTGTGACATGTTTCATATTCCAGTTATTAGGAAAACATTGAAAAGGTTTGCTAACATAAGCAGGACCAATATCAGGTTTTATTGTTTGTGATACCCTTAAATTAGCAAAGGCTGATACATAATGATGTATGATATGTTCAGTGTGTTTATCTGAATGATAGGTAGCATGGAAGGTATCTATAGAGGTATGAACACATTTAAGTTTGTTACAAGAGTATATATGCATATTATTTTTGAGGCATAACAGGTTAGTTGTAAAACCTCTGTGAATATTACTGTTGAAGAAGAGGTCCAAAGATAAGTTTACAGGCAAAATATAATAACACAGTGTGTCCAGCTTGCATTAAGGTAATTTTAAATGTCTTTAATAGAAACTTAGAAATATAATGAAAAAATTTATGGACTTGTCTCAGATTGTTAAAAAAGGAAGCCACATTTACCAAAGCATCTGCATTACAGTCACCTAATGACAATGAATTTGGGAGATTAAAATAGGTTGTAATATGACCCGAAAGGAATTGAGTGGTTTTATTGAATATATCCCATAGTTTTAAAGTTACTTGTAATAATGCAGCCTTGAGTTTACCACCTCTTTGTTGTTCAGTTAATAATGTTAATAAGATCTCCAACCTTTTTTGCACAGAAGTACCAATGGCCCTTATTTGTTATATCCAAAATTTATTAATAATAATCGGAGGCAAAAATCAAATTAAGTGCTTTTATTTAAGCTGGTACCCAGCGGCGTCCCCCTTAGCAAAATTAGCCAAGGAGCGCGCCCAACAGGCGGTATCGAGGGGTTTTAAGCTTTAAAACCACAAACAGGCAGGGGTTGATGGTCAGTTATTGAAAACCAGATAGAGGTTACACTTGGGCTACTTAGATTACTTATCAAGAGGACAGTCTGTCACTGGGACTTTGGGTGGAGGTCTTAAGCTACTTTGTGGCTCTTGTGGTCAGCCATTTCCACGAAACAGCAGGCTGTTGGTACAGTGGAAATTTACAGAGGCTGTCACAGTTTTGCAGTTACAGAGTGTCATTATCCAGTCTGGATTTTTACATTTGTTCTATTAACATGGAATTTTAACTTTGGTGCATACAGCACAGGAATAACGGCGCTTTTTGGAGTACAACATTATTATAAATCCAACCTTATCTCTATGTTGGTTAATTGAGGGTGCAACAAGTGATGTTACCATGGCTGTCTATCATGGCCAACATAAAATTTCAGTAGTGACTGATGGGAGCCTGAACCTATAAATGATGGGGAGAAAGGTCTAAGCAACCAAGTAGGCATCCATGATTGGTTATTTAGTAATGCAACATCAGTTCTCATATCCACTAATCCAGTAAGAGCTTTGTCATTAAATTTATCAGTACCTGTATGACGTGAAATACCCTGGGGAAAATAAAGTGTATTGCTTAAAGGTTTGTTTTTAACAGGTTTATGTGCAGGGTTAAGGGCAGGAGTGGTAATTTTAGTGGGAATCAAAATTGGCTTTTTAACTCGCAATGGTAAATCTAATTGAGTACTCTCATTGGTTTGATGGACCAGGGAAATGAGGGACACAGACAGATTGTTGCTAGTCTGATTAGGACTGGAAAAAACTAGCTTAGTTGGTTTTGAATTATTGGGGTATAGGTTTAGGGGTCTCTTATTCCCATTGAGATATTCTGTGTGGGCACATGATTTGTTTTTCTGCAAGGATGTGCTGTTCTTACGAAATTTAGATTTACAGTGTTTCCTCCAATGAAACCCTTTCTTACAACGTGGACGTGGGGTACATGGTAAATCAGGCTTTGGCTTATGACTGACCTGTGTCACTGTGGGCGATATTGTTTGTAGAAGCTCTGGACAACGCCTGCGGGTGTGACCTTGTTTATCACAATTAAAACATATATTCAATCTATCAGTGAGGTGTTGGGATACAGCCTGTGCTATAAGTACTGAAGTATGAGTGGGAGATCCAATATTTTGGCATGTCTGAATATAAGTGGATAAGTCTTTAATGTGAAGGACTGACGCCAATGCTCTTTTACAGTCTTTATTAGCGTTGTCGTATGCTAACTGACGAAGAATAATTTTAGCGGCATCTTCACGAGAGACCTGTCTATGTATTGCTTCCTGTGGTCTAGCTACAAACTGTGTGTACATTTCTGTAGGGCCCTGCAGAATTTAGGTAAAGGATTTATTAGGTGTACCGTCTTCTGGGACAGAAACCCATGCACGACATAGTAGTTCTTTACACTGCATGAAAAGAAGAGACGGGGTGCGCTCTTGAGCTTTTATATCAGCGTATTTGCCCACACTGGATAGCATTTCTTGTGTTATAGCCTGAATGTTTACATCTTCACTATCCTGGTTACTCTGTGCTTGTTTTGAAATGAGTGTCCTTAATTGTAATTCAAAATGTAGAAATTGTGTGGGTGAAAGAGATGTGCGAGCTAGGTGGGTCACACCTCTTGGCACCGTTTGAAAACCTTGAATTATATTGTCTAAACAACCTAAAGTGTAAGGACCCTGAACCCCGTTATCTAGGACACTCTGTCTGAGTTCTTTAAGGAGTAAGAAATTAAAAGCAGTTTGTGTCCCACATCTTCTTGTGGAATTATCCGGATCATTTTCCTCAATTATTGGGAAACACATAGCCTGCGCATGGACCTTGTCACGGTACCTGAGTTTTTTTGTGAGTGGTGAAGCGGGAGGTGTGGTGTGGGGAGGCTGTGGTGTGGGAGGGGCTGGGGCTGTAGGGGCCACAGTGGCAGCTTCTGAGTGGCGAGTGAAGCTGAGTATGTAAATTCATTGGAAGGATTTTGTTTTTCTTTCTTTCTTTCTTTCTTTTTTTTTTTTTTGCGGCACCGGGCTTGAACTCATAACCTCGCTCTGCCAGACAGACGCTTAAGTCACTGAGCCAAACTCCCGGCCCTGGTTTTTTTGAGGCAGGGTCACACTGTGTAGCTCAGGCTGGCCTTGCACTCACTTTGTAGCCCAAGCTGGCCTCGAACTCACAACGCTCCTCCTACCTCAGCCTCCCGAGTGCTGGGATTAAAGGCCTGCACCACCATGCCCGGCTGATTTTGTATTTCTTTATGAATATCTTTGTGAATGTTTTGTAACAATGAACTCATTTGATTCTCTGTAATTTTTAAATAGGTTTTATTATTTGTCTCTATCAACTCATTTGGCGGCACGTTAGTGTGGTGATCTGAATTATTTGGTATCACTACCTCAGGGCTCTTTTGTACTTCAATTGCCTCAGCCCTTAGGTTGTCTTTTGTAATGTAACTTTGATGATGGTCTGTGTCTTTTATTAGGTTAATTTGTAAGGCTCTGAGGGCTATTTTTACTAAAGTAAAAGTAGTTATAGTTTCAGGGTAGAGTTGTTTGTTTTTATGTTTTGTGGCTTCATGAAGGGTTTTATCTATTTTATCCCAAACTCTCATATCAAGTGTAAGAGCCTTGGGGAAGGAAGGGTAGAACACAGCTGTTTGTTGGAGCAGTCTAAAAACTTTTTTAGGTGGTACACTAATGTTTGCATCCTCTAATAACTTCATAATCAATAGACTAAAGTCGTTCTCTTCTGTAGATAATGAATTTTTTGGCCCATAATTACCCTTGGCGATTAGACTATAATTACTGCTTGCATCTGAGCAATATAATTAGGAAAATGCTCCGCTTACCTTAAGATTCATCACGCAAGGTCCAGTGGGTTGTCTCTCGGATGATGTCGCTCTTTTGCTGTGAAAGTCATGTGTTCTGGCCACGTTGAGCACCAAATATTGTAGTCCCAAATATTGAGTACGGTAGTAAGTACTGTAATCCTTTTGCTAGTCTTCCTCACAATCCAAGAAATTATCTTTACAATTCCACTGAGACGTTATTGGAATCCCGATAAGTTAATTTCAATCTACCACCTCCAATGCAACCCATGGCTAGAGTAAAGACTCCGAGACATGTTCAAGGTTAAGGGCAGCCAAGGGGTCCTGAGTCCAATCCTCCTGAGGACATGCAGACAAAGGCCTTGATCCTAGACCTCTCCCAGAATTTATTAACTAGTGAAGCAAGGGGGTGGCTTGAGGATGAGTGACAGTGAGGATGGCGGGAACTACGTGAGTCACTTGAGCTGGCTGGCAAGGTAGTGAGAAAGGTATCTCTGCAAAATGCAGATGAAGATATGCCGGGATGTGGGGCGGGGTGGGGGATCAATTTGCACAACCCAATCAAGATAGCAACTGAATTGTTTTGGGAGGCTGCTGCTTCAGTTTCTGGTATGCAAACTTTATGCCCTGGGGACTCACAGCCTCTTTCTGGAGGCTCATCCCCAGTCAACATTCCTGGAGCCCACTGGCTCTGCCATCCCACTGTGCGTTATGTATTTTACAAAGGTCACTATGAGAAAAAACAGGACACTGTCTGATGGCTTTAAAAACTACATACCAGTATGCGCTTCTGATATGTAAACTTTTATGCCCTGGGCACTCATAGCCTCTTTCTCGAGGCTCATACCCAGTCAACATTTCTGGAGCTCACTGGCTCTGCCATCCCGCTGTGCCTGTATGTTTTACAGAGATAACTACTGGAGTAAACAGGACACTGTTGGATGGCTTTAGAGATTACATACCAGTACCTCAGCTAGCCTTATTTACAATGCTTAGAGCCAATTAAAGAGAGAAGAAAATACCATAGTCAGCTCTGTATATATCAACATAAGGAAATAAGTCTCAATATAATCAATGTTGCAGCAATTGTTCTGCATTCAAGGGGAGCTGCTCAAGTTGTCTCCCACAACACCCCACCCCGCCTACCCCCAGGCAGCCTCTTACTCAGTCAGAGAGACTCATTGTGCCCACTCATGGCCATGTCCGTCCACTCCCGCCAGTCAACCAGTTCCAGTGGCTGAAATTCTCCTCTTTACCAGACTGCTACTTGTGGTCTACTCCCCTCCCATGCACCCCAAGATTCACACCATCAGGGCAGGAAAATTGTATCCCATCTGCTTCTATATTCTCAGCATGGTGCCTGACATATAGGAGGTGCTCGGCAAATACGTGTTGGCTTCTGAAAGGGTGAAAGGATGGATGGGTGAATGGGGAGTGGAAGATGGGTGGATGGATGGATGAATAAATGAGTGGATGGATGCCTAGGGAGTGGGTGGGTGGATGGTGGGTAGATGGATGGATGGATGGACAGGTGGATGGTAGTGGATGAGTGGGAGTTGAATGGCTGCATGGTAGCTAAATGAATGGACAGTGAGTTAAGAGGTGGGTTGGTGAATGAAAGGATGGATGGTGGATGGATGGTGAATGGAGAGACAGGTGGATGGGTGGCTGGATGTTGGGTAGATGTTGGGTGGTTGGATAGCACATGGACAGATGGATGGTAAAGAGATGGATCCATGGATAGGTAGATGTATGATGGTGGGTGGATGGATGGATGGACAGATACAAAGTGTCTGGCTGACCAGACAGATAGGTGAATAGATAGATAATTGATGGCTGGTTGGCTGCATGGTGGATATGTGGATGGAAGGGAGGGAAAATGACAGACACAGTTGTGCAGAGACCACAGGACAAAGAGAATGTTCTGCCTTGAACTCAGCAGAGGCTTCTGGAAGAGGCTTCTAGAGGGAGAGGAAGCAAAACTATAGAGTTCACACTAGAGGTGAAAGCGTGCCAAGAAGAGATCAGCATTAGCAAAGGCACTGAGACCCAATAGCAGATGCAGTTTCACATGCAGTGCATGAGCTGGGTGAGGGTAGAGTAGTAGAGCTTTGGGGGAACCCTGAAGGTCTCCATGGATCATAGAAATAGGGTGCTCTGCTACTTCCAAGCTTGGAGGCTTGAGCGCTGCAGCTGACGTCAGAAAGCAGGGCTGAGTTTGGTGCCATTTTTCTTAACCAAGTTATAACAGAGTGCTGGGCATGTGCTGCATGGTAGAGCACTTCCTTGACATGCACAGACCCTTGGTTTTATCCTCCGTATCCCCCAAAGTTCCGATGTCCCCTCTCCCGCTTCCCCTCTCATGGCTGCCTGCCTCTCCTCCCCTTCTGCAGCAACTCCATCCCCACAGACTGTGCCAGGGGCCAGCAGTCGGGGCAGCCCCTCTGCATGAAGCAGTACCATGGACTCTTCTCCTCCTACCGGCTGCCTGGCCACACCCGGGACACACTGGTAGCCCAGAAGAGCAGCATCATGCCGGAGCCGGAGCACGTCATTGTGGCCTGCTGCAACCAGGTGATGGCCCTTTGCAGCCACCATACCCACTTGGGCCTGGGGAGGGCACGGAGCTGGGGGCGCCTGGTGTGCCCTTCCATTCTTGCTCTGAAGATGCCCAGAATCTCATGGGGAGCTGGGGCCCAGCGGCCCCATCACTCCCTGTTCTCTCGGTTAGGAAGGGGCTGATCCCCACGAGGGAGTCCCTGTCCCTGCCCAGCCCTCGCTTCAGCCCCAGGAGCC
>RJWM01020401.1:0-37375 GCA_004363535.1 Dasyprocta punctata
TGGGACTTCTACTCATATCACACCAGAGGCCACATTTGAACCCAAAATCAAGGTTGAGCAGATATATTGTGTCAAACACTGGATGATAAATATTTACATTTTGTCTTATTTTGAGTAATTGAACATGTTTAGTATTTTATTATGCTTCATTAGCTATAGTTTTTTATTTGTTTGTTTTCTGGTATGGGAATTGAGTTCATGACCTCACACTTGCCAGGCAGGTGCTTACACCGTGGAGCAAAATCCCCAGGCCCATTAGCAATGGTTTCAAGCATATATTTCTGTGTATCTGCAGCAGTTGCTCTGTGACTTATATTAGGATACATGCATTATGAATATCACATAAGCACTATTCAAATTTTACTTATAACAGTATTTTTATCATCCCAAGGAAAATTAATATTTAGTTTTCAAAATTCCTCTATTTGTAGTACTGCATCATGTACCTAATATTCCTCTGCCTATGTTATTAATCCCATCAGCAAATGTTATAACATTTTCCTTAGACCATAAAGTATAATTAAAACCTATAAAGAAGAATAGTTCTTTATACATTATATGTATATATATTTGATATTTACTTCATTCCTGATATTCTAAGTTATGTAATGCTATAATATATTGATTTGAAGAATTTTCATTGATTCCTTAAAGAAGGTCCACTGATAATAAAATGCTTTGGCTTTCTTTCAACTGGAAGTGTCTTAATAAAATGTCCCAATTTTCATTGCCTGTAGAATTGCAAGTTGTGTATCTTTTGCTTTCAATATTTGAAAAATGTGCAACTTCCTCCTCACCTCCAAAACTATTGTGCTGTGTCCTGCTGTGACTGAACAAATCTACAACCTCCCGTTGGAGTTACTGTCCCTGAGCAGGTGACTCACCATTTCTCTTTACAGGTATCACTTATTTTTAAAGTTTATTTTTCAGAAATTTAGATGTGATATATCTGGGTGTCAGGTTAAATTTATCCATTTGAAACTTACTGGGCTTACTTAACATGTATGTTTGTGTCTTTTGACCAATTTGAAGAGTTTATGTGTAATTTTTAGGGTAGTTTTCGGCCACATAATCTGTCTCACTGATTCTCAAACTCTGACAACATGGAGACTACATGCTTCTCTATTTTTGCATTGACCCACGGACTGAGGATTTTCTAAACTCTTATCTCTCCTTCCAAGTGACAAAATATATAGATCAATTCTAAGTCCATAAAATATTTTCCATACATGCATGCATTTTACATTGGAACCCAGTCAGCAGACTTTCAATTTGTGATATCGTGAAGTTTTCACATACTCACTTTATTTAGAAATATTTTCATTCTTCAATTTGTTTGAAAAGTGTTTATGATTAGTTGTGGTGGCAGTCTTATGACATAAACTTTGAAAGTTTGTTTTCAAATTGTTGTTGTATGCTTTGGATATAAGAGGCCCTCAACAAGGCACTTCTGTCCTGAGAGGACACCCTCACTTCTTTCTGGTTCCCTGTCACACACAGCATTGTTCTCTCTCCTTTGACTTTCAGTCTATGAACCCCCTTTCGAGTTTAATGTGTTTCTTGTATAAAGCATATTGGTGGATCCTGTCTCCTAACCCACTCTGCCTGTGTTTCTTTCCACTGGTGGACTGAGGCCATCTACATTAATGGTTAAGGCCAACATGCACTGCCTCTTCTCCGCCACGCCACTTTCCTGCAGTTGGCTGCCCACTTTTCCTCTCTACTGGATTGTCTGCCCCGCTCAGTGATATCCCTCTGCCATTGTTTCTGGAGCTGTGGTCTTTTTTATCTCTCTCTAAAATGTCCTTCAGTATTCTTTGTAGGGTTGGCTTGGTGGTCATAATTTCCTTCAGTTGTTCTTTGTTGTGGAAGTATCTTGTTTCTCTGTTAATTTTGAAAGATAGTTTTGCAGGATACATGGATCTGCGTTGGAAGTTGTTTTCTTTCAGGGCTTGAAATAGTGCACTCCAAGCTCTTCTTGACCTGATGGTTTGTGTTGAGAAGTCTGTTGTGATTCTGATGGGTTTTCCTTTGTGGGTGATCTGTTTCTTTTCTCTCATAACTTTTAATATTCTGTTTTTGTGTTGAATTTCTGGGATCTTGATTATTGTATGTCTGGGTGTAGGTATATTTTGGTTATGTTTAGCTGGAGTTCTGTATGCTTCACTTATCTGAAAGCCACTTCCTTTGCCCATACTTGGGAAGTTTTCTAAAATTATTTCTGTAAATAGACTTTTAATTTCATTTGTACTGACCCCTGCTTTTTCAGTCACACCTTTTATTCTTAAGTTATGTTTCATTGGGTTGTCTTACAGCCATTGTATTGTTACTTCCAGGTTCCTTGTTATTTTTATGAGATCTTTCCTTTCATGATCACAGACTGCAAACCTGTCTTCAAGGTTTGAAAATCTATAGTTTGTTTCAAGTGGTTTTGCCAACTTTCATTGGAGTTTTTGATTCCTGGTTATCTCTTTGAATCTGTTTCATGTATCCTAAATCTTTTTTGTATTGTTCATTCAAGGTTTCCCTCATTTTCCTATGCTCCATGGTTTCATCTATGTCTCCTTTAGAGTTGCCTAGCAGTTCTTTTATTATGTTTTTCATTTCTTCTTTTAGTTGAGTTAATATTTCTGTTCTAATTTCTTTTATAGCCTCTTGAAGTTGTTTCTTTATTTCAGTTGCCATCACCTCAGAAACTTCAGTTGTTGGACTCCCGATCTCTTCTGCGTTTGCATCTCCTGGACTTGCTCTGTTTGGACTGGAGGCCAGAGACTGCCTTTTGCGTCTTTGTCTTGACATATTCCTGGGTTCTTCTGGGTAAATGGGTACTGGGGACTCAGGCACTCCTCATGTTGGTCACAATTTCTCTAAAGTGAGACTGGTTCTTCTAGCCAGTGCTGATTACGGATATTGGATAATTGCCACTGGGGGCGCTGTTATAGGGCTATCCACTGCCTTTCCCTAGCCTGCCTTGGCTTCCTGATGCCTGGTACAGTGTGGCAGGGGTGGGGCCATCACCCACGAACCTGGGATGGTCACCCACAGGCTCTCCACCACCACCCCTGGAGTGTGCGTGAAGCTGTTGTCTCCAGACCAAGCTGGTCACCCACAGGGACCCTTCGACGTGGCCCCCAGGATGTGTGTAGGGGGCACGGCTCAGCCTGAGCAACCTCCATGAGACTGCACCCAGCTAGGAGTCCCCAGCCCAACTCCAAGGTGTCTCCCAGCCAATCTCTTTCTCTGGCTGGAGGGTGAAGACCTCTGCACACTCACTGTCAGCCAGTTCAGTTCTCCAGGTCTGCTCCCCCGTCCACTGCCACTCTCCTCCAATGCTGCCTCTCTCGGCAGAGGCCTCTGGGGTTGCTGCCACCGCGGCACCTTAATCGTGCATCCCCAATTTCCACACAGTGGGTCCGGCTCCAGGCAGCGGTGCCACTAGCTACCACCTTCTTTGTTTAAGTGTTTCTTTTTACTCTTTCTGTGGGCTTCAATTCTCACTTTAGATTCTTCCTGGGTACAAAGGGGCCACTTCCTTCCCTCTTGTCTTCCCCATGTTGCTGTATTCTGGCATCTGGATGGTATCTCTCAGGGAGGCTGTCAACTCTGCTGCTTACTGTTCCACCATCTTGTTTTTCTCGATCTTCTATTTTTAATTTACACCCGGGGTGTTTTTGAGTATAATACTATGAAGCATTAATTTTTTATTAAATATTTTATTTTAGTGTCCAGAATGCATCCTATTTTTAAATTTTGATACCATTTTCTTAACCCTTGTCGTGATATCCTTGTATGTATGTTCAAATTATTGCCTCATACAGATTTTCTTGGAAGTGATCTGTGATACAGCTCACATTTTAAAGCCCTTGCAGTGCTGATTATGGTTAGTTTTGTCTATGTGTCAGATAGGAGCGAGCTCAGTGCTTCACATACAGACTTAAACAGTCATTCTGGAGAGGTAACTGAATCATGGGGCACTGTGCTCATCCGTGGATTAATTCCCTACCATTTATGGTTGAATGTTTTGTGAGGAAGAGGGCTCCCCTGGCTGTGAGTCCCTGAGGGAATGTCTCTGAGGTCTAACATTCTTCCCTGTGCTCTTTGTCCAGGCCACCATGAAGTCAGCAGTGTTGCTCTGCTTTCCTACCATGCTGTTTCTGCCTTGAGACCAGTCAGCCATACACTGAACCCTCTGCAACCATGAGGCAAATTAAACCTTTCTTCTTTTAAACTGGAGGTGTTGGCTATTTTCTTCAGCAACTGGAAAGGTGACCAACCCAAACGGTGTGGGTTTGCTCCACTTTGTCCATAATAAAGGTCACTTTAGGCTGGGCATGATGACACACACCTGTAATCTCAGTACAGAGGAGACTGGCTCAACAAGATCACCATGAGTTCAAGACAGGCTTAAACGACATAGCAAGACACCTTCAAAAAACTGAAAGAAGTTTATCTTGACTTCTTAAAATTTGTTAATGCTTTTTATCACTTCATAGACCTTATGGTACATTATCAACTTTTTACCACCCTCCAGATTTTCCTTCTATTTTTCTTCGTTCTGTGACTGTGCAAAATTTTGCAATGTGTTCTTATTATTTAAATATTACATTCATATACATTTACTCACATTTGTGCTCTTTCTGATGCAGTTCTTTCTTCATGCATTTTCTTAAGGATACTTGGCATCCCACATTAAGAATTCCTTTTAGGGTTCCTCTTATTGGTTAACCAGCAAAAATTACTCATTTTATTTTTTTCTCTTGACATTAATTTATTTTACCTTTACTTTCCAAGGATACATTTTGGCATTTTAGGTTGAAGATTTACTTTCAGTATATTAAAAATGCCATTCTATTATTTTACGCTTGTTATTTTGCAGTTTTTTTCCCTTGCCAATAGTTTTAAGAAGAATTTTGAGAAAGTGATTTTGATTGTTTCTCAGAGACCCCTGCTGTGGGCTTCAATCTCCTGCCAGCTGTTATAGCGCACACCCAGACAGAAGAACACAAGACAAAATCCAGGTGCAGCAGGATCGGGGATGACCAGTTGTTTGCAAGGAACAAAGGCCACGAGGCAGCCAGACCTTCATACCTTTTATTACGTCTGTGTCAAGGTCGATGGGTGAAGGGCAGGGAGCGTTTCCAGGAGCAGTAAGGGCCTCTATGGGGGGTTAGTAAGAGGAACAGAACATTCTTGCAAGTATGAGATGGGGGCAACGAGGAAACTGTCGCTTTCCCAGGTGCTGTATCATCCTCAGTGGGTCTCACCTTGCCCTGTGAGCACCACAGCCTCACTCACCCTAGGGCTTTCAGCTGTGACCAGAAAAAAACAGAGAGTTTCCACTGTCAAACATGGCTCACGGGGCAGGACAGAAATGGCCTGGGACAGCTTCCAGCCTTAGTTTATAATTTGCAGTCCCTGACAGTTGTGTATTTCTTTAATAGATTTAGTTGCCTCTTGCATGCTCAGCACACTCTACCACATAGCTACATTCTCAGCCCTGCTGATTGTTTTAAGTGACAAAATTTGTGTTATTGCCTAGAACATAATATTTTGAAATATATATGCCTAATGCTATGGATGAATTAAGTTAATTAACTTACAGGTTACCTCACGTAAGTATTTTAGTCTGTTGAGAACACAAAAATATACCCCACTTAGTAATTTTCAAGGATACAATACACTGTTACTACTATAGTTGCTATGTTTTTCAATAGATCTCTTTAATTTACATCTTTTACCTAACAGAAATCCTGTATTCTCTGATCAATATCATCTCACCTCTTCACTCCATTGAGTTGGGCCCTGGAAACCACCATTCTGTACTTTGGTTCTGAGCTCAACATGTTTAGATTCCACGTACACATGAGATCATGCCATATTTGTTTTTCTGTGTCTATTTTAGTCACTTAGCACAGTGTTCTCTAGGTTCATATATATTGTCGCAAATGACATTGTTTGCCTCTATTTTAGTGGGAAGAGTGTTCCAGTGTGTATGTATATTTTATCATGCATTCATCCCGTGATGAACTCTATCTCTCCTTCCTCATTCATTACAGCATTCTTCACAGGCGACAGCATGGATTTTTCTTCCTTTTTATCCTTAAGTAGTTTATAAGAGTTTTCAAATCAAGAATTAATATTTCAAATTAAGTCTTTTAGGAAATTTCTGTTTTGAACTCTTTAAATAGTGTTTCCTCCTAATTTTCTACATCTTTTTCTTTCCATATGCATCCTTTCTACACATTATATTCTTCCTTCCCTGTTTGTCTTAGTCTCAGCAATTTCCATGAATATGGTTTTAAATTAGTAGCATTCTCAACTATGTCTAATATTGTGTTAAACCCATTTTTGAACTTTAATGTCATTATATTTTCTACTTTGAATAATTCCTAAATCTACCTCAAATGGTATTTCATTTTATCTATTTTTTGCCTATTTTCAATACAGTTCTTTTCAAATCTGTATCTTATAACTAATAGTTGGGAAATCATTTGATTATATACCTATATGTTATTTCTTATTCCATTTTTAGCCATTTTGTTTTGTCAATGATGTTTTTGGGAATTTTTTTATAGTACATTAGACTATGTTTATTAAAGAAGACAGAAGCCGGGCGTGGTGGCGCACGCCTTTAATCCCAGCACTCGGGAGGCTGAGGTAGGCGGAGCGTTGTGGGTTCGAGGCCCGCTTGGGCTACAACGCGGCACAAGGCCGACCTGAGCTACATAGTGCAACCCTGCCTCAAAAAACCAGGGCCGGGAGTTTGGCTCAGTGGCTTAAGCGCCTGCCCTGGCAGACGCGAGGCTGTGAGTTCAATCCCCGGTGCCGCAAAAAAAAAAAAAAAAAAAAAGAAGAAGACAGAGAATTTAGTGTCTAAAAATTGTCCTCCTTCAAAATAATTTTTTTTTCAGTTTGGCTATTAATAGTCCAGCTTGATGCACACACAGAGGATGTTATTTTAAGAATAGTTTGCAAATATGTAAAAGTTTTCTATTTTTTTCTAGCTCAAAAAGATTGCATAGAATTGTGAGAAGCTTCCAGTCATAAGACCACATCTGATCTCTCTGAGGATCATGGTGTCAGCTCATGCAAAAAAAAACCAAAAAACAAAAAAAAAAACCCACAGAATTTGTGGCACTTTATTTAAAATTATGTTTTAAATTCTGGGGACTCCACCAGAATGTTTTTTGCTGATTTAGAATTTGAATGACAACTTGTAATCCCAGCACTCAGAAGTCTAAGGCCAGAGGATCACTGGAAGACTAAAGCTAGACTGGGCTACAAAGTGAGGTCAAGGCCAGTACGCACTGCACAGTGAAATCCTGTCTCACAGATACAAAAATAAATAAATAGATAAATAAATAATAAAATGAAAAGAACTTGAATGACATTCTTAAGTTTGCATTTATACAATTCAGATAAAAAATAGCTGAGTGGATTTTAAGCTGTCTAATTTTTGTGGTTAAGGAAGAAAGATGGACCCCCACTGAAAATTTGGTTTTGATGTCAGGAGTGATGAAGCCATACACAGAGCAGAATAGGAAAAATATTTAGTGTTGGAAACCACTGTGAAGGGGCTTTAAGCAGGGTTTAAAATTAACTAATTGGCCTTCTGTTTATCTGTGAGCCTGTCCAAGGCCTAGGCCCCTTGCCTGGCGATGGGAGCTGATTCATAGTAAGGAACCTCCATGAATCACTGGTCCGGGCTGAGGCCTATAGTGGCCAATGAGACCAGAGATACCTCAAAGGGCAAGATAAGGTCACCGCTGAAGACGCCTGGCTCAGACTCAAGTAAATAGATAGAGACTGCAGCTGCAGTCCTGTTCCCACCATAAGTGCCATCATGGAGATAAGACAGTTTTCCTTAATAGGCACAATTTACTACTTGGAGAAGTCTTCCAAGTGACTCCCAAGGTCCTGCTCATTTCCCGTGCTTTCCTCAGTATCCCCTCTCTTTGTCTGCTTTGATAATAAATACGGGCAATGGAGACAGGTCTTTGTCTTAGCCCTCACGACAGCCGCAGAGTCAAGAACTCTGCAGGGGTTTTGATCTTCCTGGAGCCCTAAAATCATACCACTTGTCTCATTTATTAAGCCTTTGCAGTGCACTTGTTCGGGAGATTTGGAATCTAGGCTGGGTCGCCGATAATTTAGGTTTGTCTGAAAA
The DNA here is from genome assembly GCA_004363535.1 of Dasyprocta punctata. Lineage (NCBI taxonomy): Eukaryota > Metazoa > Chordata > Mammalia > Rodentia > Dasyproctidae > Dasyprocta > Dasyprocta punctata. The sequence continues at coordinate 8,168 of RJWM01020401.1, forward strand.
TGGACAGATCAGAAAGAAAAGGGACTGACTTGGAATGTATGCAGGGGCTCATGTGGCGATCTGGTGCAAGGTCTTGGGCCTGGGAAGTCTTTTGCATAGCTGGCAAGTCAGAGAGCCATAGAGGCCGTGTTACCTTGCTCCACTGTAAGGACAAGGGGCAAAGGAACAATGAGGCATAACGTCTCTCCACAGTCAAACACAATAGGTAAAATAATACTCATTGTACTAAGGTATAACAAGAATTACAATTACTGGGGGAGAAAAGAATTAGTCATTATTTCCTATAATCTCCTTCCTTCTCCAGTGTGTTTCTTCATTTTCTCTTATAGATCCATTAGTTTGAGACACAGTTCCCCACACTCCTGAAAATAAAAAATGATGTTCTGAGCAATGAATCATCTTTTAGTTGCTTTGAGTTTCTTGCCAGCTTAGAGCGGGATTTTCAGGTTTACTTAGGGCAGCCTTTCATCATAAGCCTTAAGGTGGATGTGGGGAGGCTTATGTTGAAGAATGATTCTACAGGTGAATGACACTTACTATAGCTGGTGCGCTAAAGCTCATAAACTTGGAAGGCATTATTTGCCACTGCCTGGCAAGAGACTCAAAACACTGTTTCTTACTTAGCTAAACCTACTGCCCTATGGGTAATGTGTTAGTTGGATAAAAGGAAATGCTCTGAGCTATGCAACTGCAAAACAATTCATCAATCACTTTTTAACAGATTTCCTATGTTATTTTTAAATGCTTTATCTTGATAAATGCATTCTTGAGGAAATGCAAAACATTCATAAGAGAATGAAGCCATTCTCTGTTAACATTTGCATGAAGGCATCTTGTTAGACCGTGTTAACATTTTTCATTTTCTGTGCCTACTGAGACTCATGCTTACTTGTTTGTGAGTCTGTATCCTGATGGCTAAAGGGGTGCGGGAGACAGGACTTTAAAGACTGTGTATAAAGGGGAATTTCTAAAGGAATTTCCATGAGCAATTTCCTATCCTAGAGGGAAGGCTAAGGATGGATATAGAAGTTTCACAATGGGAAGACTTTCAAGGAAACAAACAGTCACATCATTCCTTTGCTCATTCATAGAGGGCATAAGTGAGTATCTTACTTATTCACTTGTGGTTATATAACGCAGGGTGAGTAGAGACACAAAAGAATTGAATTTGCTTCCTTGTTTATGTTGTTTCAATCTGAAATCTCATTTTATCTGATATTTTAGGATAGTGAAACAGAAACAGGGCATTTCTGTTACATAAGAGATGAGCAATTTTTTACATGCTGATCATAGGGGGAAAACTGATTTGATTGAAGTGGAGCACATATGCCTTGGAGATGTTTTAAATTCTTAGGAGATTATTGCAGTCATTTTTCATCTCTGGGGGAACTTGTAAACTTTGAACCTGATTTTTAAAAAATTTCAGTGTAGGTACTATAAATAACCTCTATATGCATTTCTTCGTTCATATCTATGTATTTTAAAAATTATTCAAAAGTAAAAAGGAAATTAGAAAAGTCAAATTCATAAAATATATTTACTCTTTCTATTCTTTCTTACTTTCAATTCATGAAAGAAAATTATTATTATGAATACAGACCTTCATGAGAACATTGAAAATGAAGGATCTCTCCATAAAGCAATACACATATTCCCTTACTTTTGGGTATCTGATGCTAAGTGTCATGCAATGCCTGTAAACATAAGATGAAAAACTGAACAAGACATTCTTCTGTGTTCCTACATAGATGTTATGTAAGCCCATTGAATTGCTAGATTTAAAATTCAAAGAACTTCCACCTGAAATGGTAGCAACCATTTTGTCAGCATTAGGGAAGCTGAAGCAGGAGAAGTGCAAGTTCAAGGCCATTGTGAACTAAATAAGGAGTTGCTACCTCAAAAAACAATAAATAAATAAACAAATAAATAGTCAATGAGCTTGTTAAGAGACAAGGATTAGATACATTAGGTGTTAGACAATAACTGAACTTAATAAGAAGAAAGAAATGAAATCAACTTACTTGATTTGGAACTTATTTTTGTATGTTTTATGTAGACACTGTATACGTTATCATCTTAAGTCCTAATACAAAAAATTACTCCCTTGAATTTCACATGCTAATTTTTATAAAGACAATATGGTTGGTAGTTATGGTACATATTTTTTGAAAGTAAAGAAATAAGTATTAAAATTAGTGAAGTAGTAGAATTTAGAGCATATTTTTTGTTGATATGGTGAATGTGCACTTCTTGGCTTCAGGATATATCTTCTTATTGCTGGTATACATTAAAATACACAGTTTTATACAGTGATTTTATAAATCACTTTAGATTTTTGTAGATTAGTTTACATTGAACAAATATGCAGCATTTTATTCTGAAAAAAGTGAAAATATAAACAAAATTTGTTTTTGTATTATTGAATGTTAGGATATTACTGAATACTAAAGTTACTAGATAAAATCCTGGAATAATACTTACTTTGTAATACAGTCAAAATATATTCCTATCTTTTCTTCTAAAATTATTTATGATGTAACTCCAGGAAGATGCACCGATTCGGCTCTTCAGCCTTCCCTTGTGGTGCACAATTGTTCATGCAATCTCTTATTCATTTCTAGGTGTGTAGGCATGTTTGTGTTTGTCTGTGTGCACAGAGAGATAGACACAGAGACCTGAAGGTTATGACAAAAGAATATTAAGGATGAGAATATGTGGGTGGATGGGAGGGTAGAGGTGAATGGTAAGTAAAAAGGATTGAGAAGCCATGTATATCTAGACCCATTCCCTACAATGAATGTGTTTATTATTTATTACAAACACATGGTAATAAAAAAGTAAAACCAAAACAAAACAGAAAGATACCAGAGGCACTCAAAATAAAATACTATTCTTCTTAATTATGCAAGAAAGCTACATCAAATATTCTTCCTTATCAAGCACTCCAATAAGCTGAGTCAGTAGACCTCTAGTAGTTTCTAATGAATAGAAAATCATCAAGTCAAAAGCCATCCAGATACCTTTTAACAGCTCACCTCTGCTATGAGTTAAGGGATAGAAGTGTTAATTTATGTGAGTGTAGTGAAAGTAACATTGGAAAAAATGAAACATTTCAAATTTTCTGTTTGCATACATACAAGTAATAGATTTTATAATGATGTGAACTAAAAAGAAAAAAAATCTTGCATTTTATTCTTAAAAAAAGAATTAAATGGCCAGATGTGTACCCTAAGTAAAACCTTACAGAGAACTGAATGTGCAGAATGTGGTAACGTGATTGAGGACAAAAAATTGGCAGAAATTTGAAAAATCAGAAAAATAACCAAACCAGCAGCAATAGAACATCAAATGCTCCCCGACTGTTGAGGGAATTCCTTAGTTATTAGAAACATCCTTATTTTGGGTTCCATAAGGAAAAACATTAGCAATTTTATAAAGCTCACGGCGATTTCCATTTTTTGTCACATTTCCTCTTCTTTCTCTTACTTTATCAAATTTTCCTCACTGAGTCACTGAAATGTGAACCAAATTAAGCATGTATCAAAACAGTGTCAAGTTTTATTTTCTGTGTGGAATTAGGATATTCAAAATTTGCTTATTTGCATTTATTCTACTGATTTAATTTTGATTTTTGAATGTTACGTATTAGTTACCTTTAGGACAGTTTTATTTATTTTTTTAAATTTTTTTTTTATATTTTATTAATACTAAAAGACAAGGCAGAAGAGAATCCCCCATACTTGCTACATTGCCCACTGTAAAGAGATGCTTGGGTTGCTGACCAGAGGCCTGGCCAAATCTACAAAACAAAAGTTGGTTGATGTTCCTCGGTTGCTATCAATCCAGCCAGACCTCCGAATATTGCTGAGATAGTGAAGGTCTTCCTTCTATAGGTTCTTTCTGCTGAAAGGGGCTGTGGGCCCTCCCGAGCGAGGATTATGTGCTCTTTGACTACCTCGGGGTGGTGGGGCTTACAGGCTGGCTGGAAAGAGCTTGTTGGAAAGGGATCAGAAAGGAGTCAGTGTCTCTGTGACAGGGTTGGTTGAGCTGCCTGTTCACAAGGAGAAACCTTGGTGAATTTTTCATTAGAGTCATGGCCTGTAGTATAGATCATTGTATGGAACTGGATCTTTTGAATCTTTGATTGGACCAATTTTCCAATTAGGTTGAGGAAGCAGGAACCAAATGTGAGAAGCAGCAGGTTAGCATAATTTCTGGGCTATTGTAAAGGGCGGACTATGACGGGTTGAGCAATCAGACACACTGTTTCATCACATTCTTCTTTGGGAGTTTTCTAAGGAGTTTTATTTCCATGTTTCCTATGGAGAAGAAAGCATAGAAAGACAGATATTAGAAGAACTATCAAGAACCTGAAAGGCACAGCCCTGATAGGATCTCCTACACTATGAATCCACCAGAGCATGGGTCCCGAAATGAGTGTGCATTTAAACCATGGTGGAGCAGGGTCTTTAGTGACTACTGACCTGCACCCAGGGCAGTAGTGAAATCTGCTTCTTTGGAGAGGACCCTCAGGTCTTCCAGAGGGACACAGGAGTTTTCATCTTTTCAGTGGTCCCTGTGTCAGACAGCTCAGGAGGACTAAAAAGATGAATCCAGTTGTCTCTGCTACCTTGGCTGCAGTAGGTGTGTCTAGGATCACTGACAAAGGATCCTTCCATTCTGGTTTTCATTGATCTGCAGGGGTCCCTTCTTTCCAATTTTAATGAGCATATGATCTCCAGGGAAACAGAAGGTGGTCCCCCTGGGCCAGAGACCCGCAAGGCATTGTTTCCATACAGATAGCCTGCTGTGCTCAGCCCAGGTTAATAAGATGCGGTAGGAGTCTTGTAGACTGAGTTTACTATCAGATCAGAAGTTAGAAAATATCTCTACATAGCATAGGACTCATAGTTATCCCTGTTTTAGGGTATCTCAAGTCCTGAGTGTTACTGGGAATAGTCAGAATCAAGACTCAGAAGTCTTGGCAGCATTTTGCCAGAATTCACTGATTCATCCCTTTCAGGGACTGAGGTCTCCATGCAGAATGATGGTAGTGCTTTATTTCTAAAGCCTTTACCACTCCCTGAGTTAAGAGATAACAACGGTTCATTGTCATGCTGAAGAAATTTCAGCAGTGCAAACCAGGGTATGATTTCTTTGAGGAGTGCTTGACTTCCCCCATAGCCTTTTGTGAATGGATAGGGCACGCCTCAATCTGAACTGTACTGTACAGGTATCAATTAGGACCAACATTTGTTTAAATCCCTCACATGATGGCATGTGGTTAAAATCTCATTTCCAGTCCTCTTTAAGATAGGTTCTTCTCCTCTGTAGATGTTTTAACAAAGGAGCTGATACAGATTTTGTAGCGTTTTTGTAGGCACAGAGTGGGCAAACTTCAGTTCCTGTTGGGTGGTCACTAGTCCCGGTCCTGTGAAAATCTGAGTGATTATTGCCTGTTAGGCAACTCTTCCCAATACGAAAAGAAACATGAAGGACTTTTATAACTTTCCACTGTATTCCTTGAGGAAGGACATCTGTTTTTTAAGACCTACCAAAGCCCTTTTTTAATCCCTCATTGTCCTAAGACCAGTTTAAGTTCCTGGGGGATACAGACTGGTTTTAATGGTTCCTCAGGAGCTGAGAATAAGGTGGAGTTTCCGGTGACTATAAGGTTGCCATTTTGCCTGTCAACCTCGATTTTCTCAGGGAGACTTCAGACATGTACCTTGCAATGAATGATAGTGGCCTACCTGGGGTGCTTGACTGCCTTTATGAGTTGAAGAGTTTTTTACTTGTACTTTATCCATGATTGTGCATCAGTTAGTGACCCTCTTTCTTTCTAGATTGCTGCAAGGGCATGAAGCACTGAACAGGCGTACTGGGAATCCATGTAGTTGTTCAGCCTGCCGCTGCCTTTTCCTAATATTAATACCCAGGTAAGTCATGAGTGCTGCTTCTTCCATGGAAGTCCCTGGAGGAAGGAGCCTAACCTCAGTGTCGTGTTTGGATCTGAACACTGCATAGCCTGCCTTTCAGTGTCCTTCCTGGACAAAGCTGCTTCCATGAGTAAACCATCCCTCCTGAGGCTCTTGGAGCAGCGAGTCCCTGATGTTCTGCCTATTTGCATAGGTTTGTGAAATCACCTGCTCAGAAGAATGGCTGATCTCTTAGGCTGTAGGCATCAGTGAGGACAGATTAAGAGTAGTGCAAGTCTTTATAATAACCGCAGTGGGACCTCCAATCCTATTTTTTGAGGAATCTCCACAATGATTTTGAGAGTAGTTGCACCAGTCTACACCTCCCAGCAACAGTGGAGAAAGGTTCCTTTTTACCCATAGCCCCATCAGCAATTGTTATTGGTTGATTTCTTGATAGCAGTCATTCTTTCCAGGTTGAAAGGAATCTCAGTGTTTTAATTTGTATCTTTCAAATGACCAGTGATGATGAATGTTTTTCATATATTTATTTGCTCTTTGTATTACTTCATCTGAGAAATGTGTATTCGTCTCAGGTGCTCATTTTTGGATTGGGTCTTTTAATTTTGGGGTCTGATATTTTTTGCATTTTTTATATGTTCTTAATAGTAATCCTATGTCAGAGGAACAGCTGGAAAATATTTTTTCCTGCATTGTAGGTTGTCACTTCACTCTGTTGGTGGTTTCTCTTGCTGTGCAAAAGCTTTTTAATAAGATGGGTTCCCAGTTGTTGATTCTTTGTGATGGTTCCTGTGCAATCAGATTTTATTCATAAAGTTTTTGCCTACAATAATGTCTTTAAGAGTTTTACCTAGTTTATTTTTCAACAAATTTAATGCTTCTGTTTTAATATTTAGATCTTTGATCCATTCCAAATTCAGTTTGATGCATGGTGAAAGATATAGGTCTTTTATCTTTGTCATATTCAGAGCCAGGTTTCCAACACTGTTTATCAAGAGGTTTTCTTTCAGGGAATGTGTTTTGCACCTTTGTCAAAGATAAGGTGGCTTAGTATGCCTGGAGCTGTTTCTGCATCTTGTAATCTGTTCCATTGATCTTCAGGTGTGCTGTTTTCCATTGCCACACTTTATTTATCACAGTAGCTTTATAGTATAATTTCAAGTCAGGAATTGTGATGCCCACAGTCTAGCCTTTGTTACCCAGATTTGCCTTTGCTATTCTAGAGCTCTTCTGGTTCTTGGGGAATTTTAGGGCTATTTCTCTAATTCTGTGAGATATGCTATTGGAATTTTGATCAGAATTGCATTAAATCTGTATAACAGTTTTGGAAGTATGGTAATTTTCACTATATCGGTTCTTCCAACCCAAGAGCAAGAGATGTCTTTACATTTTCTAATATACTCTTCAATATTCTATTTGAGAGTACTGTAGTTTTCTATGTAGAGGTCTTTTGCATCCTTCATTAGATTGACTCCTAGGTATTTTATAATTTTGATGCTATTGTGAAAACTTGTTGCCCTGATTTCTCTCTCAGTGAGTTTGTTATTCGTATAAAGGAAGGCTACTCATTTTTGAGTGTTGACTTTGTATCCAGCTATGCTACTGAATTTGCTTATTAAATCCACCGGTTTTTGGGTCTTCTATGTAGAGTATGATGTCATCTGCAAATAATGATAATTTAACTTCTTTCTTTAATATTTTTATTCTTTTTATTTCTTTGTCTTGTCTAATTGCTATGGTTATAATTTCCAGGACTCTTGAATAGCAGTGGAGACAGTAGACATCCTTGTGTTGTTCCTGATTTTAGAAAGTTTTCACATTTTGTCCATTTAGTATGATGTTGGATGTTGGTTTGTCATAAATGGCTTTTATCAGATTGAGATAAGGTCATGTACTCCAATTTTCTGTAAGATTTTTAGCATGAATGAGTGCTGGGCTTTGTGAAAAGCTTTTTCTGCATCTATTGAGATGATCATATGGATTTTGTCCTTGGCTCTGCTAATATGGTGTATTACATTTATTGATTAATGTGTGTTAAACCATCGCTGCATCCCTGGGATGCATCCTACTTGGTTGTGTTGTATGATCTTCTCATGACTTGCTGCCTTGTTTGCCAGTGTCTTATTGAGGAGTTTTGCATCTATTTTCATTAGGGAAATTGGCCTGTAACTCATTTTTTTAGTTGGGTTCTTCTCTGGTTTTGATATCAGGGTAATGCTCAATTCCAGAAAAAAATTTGAGAGTATCGCTTCCCTTTCAATTTCATTGAAGAGTTTGAGAAGTACTGGTGTTATGTCTCTAAATTTCTTGCAGAACACAGCACTGAATTTGTCAGGACCTGGGCTTTTTTATTTTATTTTTTTGAGTTTTTAAATACATCTTCAATTTGATTTATTGATATTGATTAATTTATGATTTTTATATTTTCTTGAATCATCTTTGATAATTCATATGTATTTAGGAATGTGTCCATTTCTTCTGATTTTTTTATCTTATTAGAATGCAAGTTTTCAAAGTAGGTGTAGATAATCTTCTGAATTTCTGCAAGGTCCATTGTGATTTTACACTTTTCATTCTTAATTACATGGATCTGAGCTTTTTCTTTCTTTTTCTGGTAAGATCGGATAAGGGTTTGTCAGTTTTATTTAATCTTTCAAAAGACCAATACTTCAATTCATTGATTCTTTGCATTTTTTTAGTCCTCAGTACATTAATTTCTGTGCTGTTATTTATAAATCCCTTCCTCATACAAGCTTTTTGCTTAGTCTATTCTTTTTCTAAAAGCTTGAGGTTCACTATTAAGTTGTTTATATGTGCTTGCTCTGTTTTCCTGATATGGGTATTTAATGCTGCGAATTTCACTCTTAGCACAGCTTTCATTGTGTTCCGTAAGTTCTGAAAACTGTATTGTTGTTATCATTCAACTGCAAAAACTCTAATTTCTTCTTTAATTTCATCTATGATCCAATGACTGTTTATGAGGGTGCTGTTTATTTTCCAGATGTTTATTAAGTTCTTGTGATTTATTTTGCCATGGATTTCCAACTTCACTACACTATGGTCTGATAACAAGCCTGGGATAATTTAAATTATTTGCATAATATAAGCATGTTCTATGAGCTCCTTTGTGATCTACTTTGAAGAACATATGTGTGTAGCTGAGAAGAATATGTATTCTGATGTTGTGGGGTGGAACACTCTGTAGACATTTACTAGGTCCATTTGTTCAAAAGTTTGGTTTAATTCTAATTTTTTAATTGATTTATCTTTTTGTGACAGTGCAGTATTGAGATTTCCCAATACAACTGTATTAGTGTTTATTTGATTTTTCATGCCCATTAGTATTAGTTTTATATAGTTGGGTACACTGGTATTTGCTGCATGCATATATAAGATTGTTCTCTCTTCCTCTTGAATTGTTCCTTTCACAAGGATGTAGTAACCTTCTGTGTCTGTCTTAATGAGTCTTGGCTTGAAATTCACTTTGTCTTCAAATAGAATAAATACCCCTGATTTTTTCTGGGTTCCTGTCACATGAAGTATTTTTTCCATCCTTTGACTTTCAGTCTACAAATCTGTTTTGAATTAAATGTGCTTCCTTTTTTTAAAAAAAAATGTGTTTCTTGTATGCAGCATACTGTTGGATCTTTCCTCTTGAACCATTCTGCCAGTTTCGGTCTTTTGACTAGTGAATTGAGACTATTAACATTGATGGTTGTAATTGATGTGTATTAACTTATCCTTGTCCTGTTACTGTCTTTTCTCCCCTCCCTCTATTTAATTGCTTGTCTTGCTTGGTGGATTCCTTCTTTTGGGGCTCTTGGAGTTGTAGTCCTTCTTAACTCTTTCTAGAATGTCCTTTAAAACATTTTGGAATGCTGATTTTGTGATTATAAATTTCCTCAGATATTCTTTGTCATGGAAGTATCTTATTTCTCCACTAGTTTTGAAAGATAGTTTTGTGAGATATACCAATTTGGGTTGAGTTTTGTTTTCCTTTAGAACTTGAAATACTTCACTATAAGCTCTCCTTGAGAGTTTGTGCTGAGAAATCAGCCATGATTTTGATGCACTTTCCTTTATAGCTAATTGTTTCTTTTCCCTAACAGTCTTTAAGAGTGTATTCTTGTTTTGAATTTCTGGAATCTTGACTACGATATGCCTAGCTGTAATTTTTTTTTTTTTATCATGGCTAACTGAAGGTCTATATGCCTAAATTTTCTACATGTCAAATTCCTTTTCTCTACCAGGAATATTTTCTTCCACGACATCTTGTGAACAGTTATTTTATATCATTTGTGGTATCTTGCTTTTTCATTAACTTCAGTGAATCTTAAATTATTCTTTCTCTCATCTAGCAGCTGCTGGATTGATTTCTCATGGTCCCTTGTTTTTTTTTTTGTTTTGTTTTGTTTTGTTTTGTTTTGTTTTGTTTGTTTGTTTGTTTTTGTGACACTGGGGATTGAACTCACAACCTCACACCTGCCGGACAGGCGCTTAAGCTGCTGAACCAAACTCCCAGCCCTAGTTTTTTGATATAGGGTCGCACCATGTAGCTCAGGCCGGCCTTGCGCTTTCATTGTAGCCCAAGCTGGCTTCGAACTCACAATGCTCCACCTACCTCAGCCTCCCATGTGATGGGATTAAAGGTGTGTGCCACTGTGCCCGGTGGTCCCTTGTTATTTTTGATAAATATTTCTTTTTATGATCACTACCTGCAAGCTTATCTTCCATATCTGAGACCCTGTCTCCACACTGGTTTAATCTACTGTGAACACTTTAAATGGAAGTTTTATTTTCCTGTATATTTGCTTGAATCTACCTTCTGGATTTGATTTCTTTTTATGTTAAGCATTCATGCCTTCCAAAATTTTCTTAATTTTGTCTGTATCTGCTCTACTGTAACTAAGCATGGTCTTTATTTTGGATATCGTCTCTACAGTTGTCTGAAAGATTATTTCTGATTTGATCTTTTTTTTCCAGAGCCTCATTCACTTGCTTTGCTGTTACCACGTCAGAGAGGCAGGGTGAGTGGCTTTCAGATTACCCCACTTCATTGCCCCACGGTTTGTCTTTGGTGAGTAGGATGTCTAGAATTGCATCCTGTTAAAGTGTCTTCTCATTTTCTTTTCTTTTTTAGTCTAATTCTTGGTTGATGCTTGTAAATTGCCTTAGTGCTAGTATTTAGGATCCCTAAGTAATGACTATTTCTCTAAGGTATCTTCCAGGTGTAGCTGTTTTGGATTTTGAGTCTGTCAGAAGACTCTACCTCTTCAATTTGTCAGAAATGAGAAGTTTCTGCTTGTCTGATGCACTCCATGTGGCACTGTGCCATAGTACTTTCTGTGATCCTTAGTCAATCTCAATCATGGAATACCAGAATGAATAGTTGTTCAAAGCAATTTGGCTATTGTGGTACCAGTAGCATCAAATGCAGACTAGGAAATGACAAACTGAGCTAACCTTTAGTTTGCCACTTTTAGCCATATGAACTAGATTTGTAGTTATACAGCAAAATCTAAAACAAACCAGAAAAATTATATACAGTATACAAGTCCTTAATATGCCAATTTTTCCCTCAGGGATTAAAATTTACAAAAAGTTAGGGAGAAAATAGGGAAATGGAAGAAGAGGAAGAGATCAGAAGTAAGGTTGAAGGACAATGGGGGAATCATGCTAACTTTGAGAAACTGCTGTGTAAGACTTGAGGGAAAGAGTGAAGGAAGAGATAAGAACATAACAGAACCACAGCCACAAACAGACCAGAAACCACGTTCGTACTCATATAAAAATAAGGTCAAACAATGAAGGAGGAAAAAAGTGGAGACCAAAGTATATCTATAAGAGTGAGATTTCCTAGTGTCCACAGGACAGTTTGGAAACCTGGCAGAAGGCCAAATTGGGATAACTCCATGTGGTTTTAGAAAATGGAACCCTGCAGCAACTGACTCACTCATTACAGCTGGAAATAAAAGTCTGTGTCATCTAAGGGAAAAGCCCAAATGCTATTTTGATCATGGTGAGTACAAAAAGGAGTCGCTGGGGTAGGTAGATGCTCAAGCAGGAAACTGAGCTCCTGATGGGTATTACCGCAGTAGAATGAGAAAGCTGAAAAAAGTATCAGGAAGAACGTAAGTGTGGAAACAAAAGAGACATTGAATTTTATGTCTCATACACACACAGCACGGGAATGGTGCATTATTTTCTTGCCCCCAATGGAGGCTAAAATGGTCCATTCCACAATCAAGGTGGTGGCAGATGCCTTCTTTGAACAACCAAAAACAAAAAAGGGAAGAGAGAAGAAAAGAAAAACAAATTCCAAAATGGTGTAATTTCTTAAAATGTTACCAGATGTTGGGCCCTGGAGGAATTCTTTACACGTTATTGTTGTCCTGAATAAAGAGGTGGACAAGACATACAGAGAGGTCATGGGAATGTGTATTCACTGAAGGTAGAAACAAGTACACTTTGCTGAGTGAGAGCAAGGTGGTGAACACACTCATAACAGCCATGAGGAAAAGGGAAAAATGTCTTATATCTGGAAGTTCTGGATTTCTGTCATGCAAATGAGGTTCTGGGATGGTTGACCTATCAAAAACTCATTCTGCTTGGTGCCAGATTTAAACTACACTATTAACTCCCTTGGTTTTATGCCAATGTAAATGAAGAATTTTGAAAACAGCACTTTCAAATTGGTTCCATGTGTAGGTGCTGTAGAGTCATCCTGGATACTACGTTCCTGCAAGATGTGACTGATTCTGCAATGCTGTTTGAGTGGTTTTGCCCCAACCTTCATCTCCTACTCCCCATCAAATGCTCCACCCCACCCTCATCCCAGGCCTTCAGTGTCACCACCAGCTTTCTGCTTTCTCTAGTTTACAGAAGGCATACTTCCATAATGGAGCTTCTTCTCTTTCATAATCATATGAGCCAGTTCTGACAATAAATTATCTCTCCCTATTTATAATTGCATATGAATAATATATTTATATATAAATTGCATATTTATATACATATACATATATGTGTATCCTGTTGTTTATATCAGGGAGACCATGAATAGTACAATTGTGGGGACCATGGATAATAAAATTATGTCTCTTGATGAGAAATGTGGTAGGATATTAGGGCTGGGAGAACAGATATCTAAGCATTCCTTGGACCAGGTAGGTTGACTCCTGAAATAAACTATTTCAAAGGTAAACGCTCATGCATTTATGTTGTATGTGGATATGTGGGAGGCATGAACAAGACAAAGGGAATTCTCTTTCTTGATTCATGCATTCTATAGTCTGAAAAAAGAAAATATATTAATATTAGTTTTGAGCTATTAATATATAGCTTTTTTCATGAATTACAAAATAATACTTAAAATGTGAGTGCACAATTGCCATTTATTATGGAAAAATTAGAAAGCCATTGCAATATATTATATTTTTAATAGTCTGACAAATATATTAGAAGGAACAGCATATGATATTTTTCAAATCTTCTGAGTGAAAAAGAAAAATCAGGTAAAAAATTTAAGATATATGATAGATTTAATAAAGAGAATTAACTTTCAGGTCAATCCGTGTATTGCATAAGGCAATTCTGATAGTGATTATACAATCTGTGTCATCTACTATCATGCAAATTGAATGCTAGCCTTTTAAAACATCAAGATGCTTCACCATGTGCTTAACACATTGGTATAAGCTCACTCAGCTTTCATAAGATGTTGTGTTTCATGTTGTATTGAGTAGCATAATGCAAGTATTTTTATCATGTAGTTTCCTGAATCTTTCAAATTCCTCATTTGAAGCCTAAGTACACATACATTGCACTTACTAAAATGCAACAGCAATTAAAAGCATTCCATGTAATAACATAATGTTAATGGTCTTATGAATTTCACTAAGACCCGCCCAAAGAGTTTGAGTCAACTTTATACTTTTTCCACTGTGCTGTACATTGTTTGTGTTCTCTAGAAATAAACAGACCCCTTCATACTGCATAAAATATATTATTTCCCTATTATTAATTCATTTTTACATGTTCAAAAACTTGTATATTTCATAGGTTCCTTGATATATGGAATTAAATGTTTGATCTCTGTAAAGAACTAATCATAGGCAAGTGAAATCAAATCACAGGCAGCTTTAAAGACTTTGAACCAAGATTCTCAGCATCTTCAAACACTCAAAATGTTTCACGACTACATTCTCCCATCTTTTCAATTCTTATTCACCATCCATTTTATCAACTTGCACTGTTTAAGAATTCACTGTAGTCAAAGCGCCTTGCTTAAGGACAGGGGAATGAAATGATGAAAAATTCAAAGGCTGTCTTTGGACACACAGAATCTGGACCACATGATAGGAAAATGCACAAAAATAACTGCAAATAGATTGTGATGTATAACACAAGGAAGCAGGTAGTGAAAAGAGAATTCAGAGACAAGAGCATCCACCCATGTGAGCATTCCTTTTTTTTAAAGTGAAGTTTATGGTTCAATTTAGATATACATAATGAACACAGTCATCATAGAGAATTTGTTCCTGTGCACTGTACATCTCCATTCCTCTTTTTTTCCCATTCCCTCTCCCTTCAACCTCTCTTTCCCTCCTTACTTACAAAATTTTGTTTTCATCGTATTGTTCTTTTCTCATATTTTTTTCTTCTCACTTCCTTCCTAGCCCCCTCTCCCTTCCCTAGTTCCCCTTTCCTTTTGAACAATTTCTTCCTATTTCACAATTTCTATTATACATTTGGTTCTTATTTACATCACTTTTAGTTTCTCACTCAAGAGACAATGCATATTTCCATGTGTGCCCAATTTATTTCATTTCAGGGTATGGTCTCAAGGTTTTTGCTTGTCCTTTTCCATACATACTTGGCTTATTTTCTCTGTGTATTTGCATGTTTTTATTGATAGTAAATTTATTGTATTGTATATGTAAGCATTTACTGCTATTGATAATAAGGTCATCTAAATATTAACCTAAAAGTACCCTTTTTCAAATATTTGATTTCAACTATTGCTTTCAAACCTATCTGTAAATGGATACTCAACCACAATGCAGGAGTTTATTTCAATTTTAGCATGAGCCCAAAATATACATTTTAAACTTTTATATTTCTTTATTTGTGAAATCTTAATCTAACATTTATGTGCACTCCTAATAAGATGAAAAAATGTTTTGATAAAAAATAGAAATGTCAAACCATTAGTAATCTCCCTCTGGTTTTATTTGCCCTAAAGAAACATTCTCTGATTAGGTGTTTCACACTATAATTAAGTATTCACACTGTGACAAATCTTCTTTGGCCTTATCTACAAATAGATTTCAGGGAATACCTAATTTTTCCAAGTGCTAAGGGAATTAGATAAATAAAATAATTTTCTCTGTCCCTCCAGGTCTACATAATTTGTAACATTAAAATAATGGTACGGCATGATATCACTCATATGTGGAATATCAAAGCTTTGTTTTAATAAAATTTGAGAGTAGAGGAGGTGTTCCTAGGCTCCAGGGAGTGCAGGAGGGAGGGAGGGTAAGGAAAATTTGATCAGCAGGTTGTAAGTTACAGTGATGGAGAAGCAAGATCTTCTCTGTTTTGCACAGTAGGATGGTTATAGATTGCAAATACATATTGTGTATCTCAGAAAGTTATAAAAATGAATTTTCACCGGGCGTGGTGGCGCACGCCTTTAATCCCAGCACTCGGGAGGCTGAGGTAGGCGGAGCGTTGTGAGTTCGAGGCCTGCTTGGGCTACAACGCGGGCGCAAGGCCGGCCTGAGCTACAGTGCGACCCTGCCTCAAAAAACCAGGGCCGGGAGTTTGGCTCAGTGCCTTAAGCGTCTGCCCTGGCAGGCGCGAGGTTGTGAGTTCAATCCCTGGTACCACAAAAAAATAAAATAAAATAAAATAAAATGAATTTTCAATACTTCTGTATTAAAGAAATGATAAATATTTCAAGAAATGATATGATTAGTCTGATTTAAATAGTATGCAATGTACAGATGTATCAAAACATCACAGAGCACCCCATCAATATAAGCAATTTTATTTTTATCTATCAGTTAAAAAGTAAATTTAAATTAGAGAAATAAAATACGGGAAAATAATGACAAACTTCCAAGAACAGGAGAAAAAACTAAAGCTCTCATTATTTCATAGTCTTGTACATCTGAGCGTCACTTGATGTGGTTGTACTTGGGATGTTTTTATTTTCTGTAGCATATTTAGAACAACTATTTATTTATCACTATTGAGTCTCCAACCCTATCCAATCCTGAAGAGTGCTGGTGGTCGAGGCTGTTATCCTAGGTAAAATGTGAGTACTTAGCATGTGTCATAAAATGTCCGTCAACTTTTTCATGGAGTCCTAAAAAGTCTCTACTATTTTTTAGATAATTTCCAAAAGAAAATAATTTCCTTAAAGTGGAATTGCATAAGATTCATACTACAAAAGGACACAAGTTCACTTAAAAAAATATGTGGAACTTTTAAGGTCTTATCATGGTATTGGAAGGCCACCAGAACATTATGTCAAGTGTTTCCTTTCATACTTTTGGATTTCTTCTTCTAACCAAATGGTGTCATAGCTGAGTATCTTGCAGTCATTTATGAATTCAATGTTTAAGCTTAAAATTCACGTGCTTATAATCATTAAATACATGAGAACATTTAATAAATTTTATGCATATAATTTAATGTATAACGTTAATATTTTATTTCTTTAATAAATTAAAAATACATTTTAATTATATTTTAAAAACCTGTTGAGTTTCCCAGAAATGTTGTTTTAGAACTTAAATAGGAATTAAATTCTATTCACTAGAAAATATTATCCATTAATTTAATCAGGACCTATAACTACAATATTCTATAAATCTTAAATTTTCCAGTCAATGAATAGCTACTTCATGATTATAATTTCACTATAAATCAGCAAGGGTATATATCTATGCACACATATGTATGTGTGTCAAAAGAAAATTCTTTGATAGGAGTGTAATGGGAATTGCATCATTGTTTAGCAAGCAAAAACACAAAGAAAAAACAAGATTTATCATTAAATGATAATTATATAATTATATTCTATCAATAATTTGTTTACAGTTGTGATGCTCAAAGACATGGTACATTTTAGTATGTTTATTTCCAGTGTTCAGAACAGTAAAAATTTCCAAACGTATTAATGTTTAAACTGCATGAATTAAAAATGTAAAAATAATAATAAAATAAAGCTGATAAATGTTACACATTATTAATATTCTGAAATACTGTCACTATAACTGTTATTACAACTTTATGAATGGTAACAATTACTTTGGAGTTTTTTAAAATTAAGCTTATTGTTTCAATTTAGATATATGTAATGATCATATTCATCATAAGGAACTTGTACCTCTATATGACATGTCTTGGTTCCTCCTTTTTTCCCATTTCCCTCTCCTTCTTTGAACCTGTCTTCCCTTTCTTATTCATAAAATTTTGTTTCCATTTTAGACTATTTTTTTCATTTTTTTTCTTTTCTCTTCCTCCTCACCCTCCAGTTCCGCTTTCCTTTTGATCAATTTTCTCCTATTTCATAATATCTATTGTGGTTTTTGGTTCTTCTTTACATTTTTGTTTCTCACATTGGAGAGACAATGTGACATTTACACATATGCATCCAATTCATTTAATTTAAGAGCATGGTGTCAGACCAAGTGTAGTGGTGCGTGCCTTGAATTCCCTTACTCAGGTTGTTGAGGCAGGAAGATCACTGTGAGTTCAAAGCCACAAAATGAGTTGAGGCCAGAATAGTGAAACCCTGTCTCAAAAGAAAAAGTCTCAAGATTTGTTCTTTAACTGTAATTGTCTCAGGTTTATCTTTCTTTATGGCTGAGTAGTACTCCATTGAATAAAAAGAACATCTTTGTTTATCCATTTATTGATTGATGGGCACTTGGGTGGTTTCCAAGATTTAGCTATTACAACCTGTACTGCTATAAACATGGGTGTGCATCTATCACTGTGGTTTGCTGCTTTTAATTATTTTGGGAAGATACCAAGAAGGAGAGTAACTAGGTCTCATGGGACCTCTAGATTTAGTTTTCTGAGAAATCACCACACTAATTTCCACAGTGGTTGTACCAGTCGAAGCTCCTACCAGCAGTGAAGAAGTGTTCCTTAGAAGTGTTTCTTTTTCCCTCTGGAGCTCCCAGCATTTGTTATCACTGGAAGAATTTCAGAGGTTTTGAACTGACTACCATAATGCATGCTTGTAATCCCAGTGTTCTGGGAGGCTGAGACTGGAAGATCTCCAAAATGAGCCTAGTCTGGTCAATTTAGTGACTTAGTGAGACCCTGTCTCAAAATGAAACAAATTAAAGTAAGAATAAAAAATAAAGAATGTCTCGGAATATAATTTAGTGTTAAGATTCTTGTTTAGATCTCAAGTACTACCCCTCCAAAAAAAAAAAAAAAAAGAGAGAGAGAGATAATTTTAGCCATTTATATCAAGTTACATAACCTGACTTTTTTTTTTTTTAACATATCCTCTTGTTTTTTCCTCAAAAGTTCTGTTTCTCAGAATCTATTCTTCACAAATGCTGGCACATAGACATATACATATATATTGCTTGAAATTAGAAACAGCCTAAATACAGAGAGAATCAAACAGAAAATGATTCAAAGGTAGCATTGATTTCATCAACTTCATCTTTTCCAAGCATTATCTTTTGATATTTTGCTGCATATTATTATGTACTAAAAATTATCAACCATGTGTAAATACTAAATACCTCACCTCAATTGCCTCTCACCTGTGTTACTATTTTTACTCTGTATTCAAATGAAATGTTATTTGAGAAATATTACTTTTTCATTTTTTGTTGTGCTCTATTTCAAATCTTCATAGATAAGTCTCATATAACACCACAATGTCATGTTTTTCTTTTTCTCTCTTTTACACAGATATATACACAGACAAGTTTTGTACCTAGATTAGTATAAAGAAATATATGATAAATAAGTGAGTATTATCATAAGTATTCTTACAACTAGCTGCAGTTAATAAATATTTTACCATAGGTTTAAAAGTTTTGCTGAAGTTTCACCACATAATCACCAAGCCAGGAGTGTCTTATGCAGAGCTCTTCATTTACTCTTGTGAATTCTCCACCATTTTTTACTTACTTGATTCCATTTTATTGTCTAGTAAACAATTTGCTAGATTCAGCAGGACAGAGACCATCCACGTGATCCCAGTCACTCTTCCTCCTGCCTGTCACACGGCCATGGTCAGTGGGCACAGCGTTGCTTTATTAATAAGGACAGGACTGGGATATAGAGGCTCATGAACAATGCATGTCTGTCTTGTTAAGATATTTTATGTTTACAGGATAGAAGGACTGGCAAGGAGGAAACCTCACTGTATATACCTTAAAGTGTCTAAAGCAAGCTTTCTCGGTCTTGGCACTATTGACTTTTTGAGTCACATAATTTTTTATTTTGGGTAACCTCTGACTAGCAGTCACTAGCTCCAACATTTCAATTTTGACAACCCAAATGTTTCCACACAGTTGCTAAATGATCTCTGGGGGTAAAATCCTGCCCAGCTGAGAAACACTGGTCTTGATTATTTAATTCCTATATCACATTGCTTGTCCTTTGATATAGTAAGAATGAAGAAAAACTATCTGAGATTCTCACATTATTAAAACCTTGGCACTGAACTTGTTTTAATGGGAATGTTGTCAACAGTAACCATTTGCACTGAAGGCTGCCATATTCAATTTTCTGATAAAGAGTGCAAGCAATATAAAACAGAGAAACAATAGCTTTTTAAAAATATCTTTGCTTCTAGTTTCTTACTATCCTAAAACCATAAAGTCAAATAATTTCTCTTTTAATGGAAATTGACAGATTTTTCATAACTTCAAGTAGTCAAATTTTCAATGTATCTAATCAATTTTAATAATTTATATGTTCTGATTGTGTACATTTTCCTGTACATGCTTTGAAAATTTCAATTTAAAAATATACCCTATTGTTCAAGTTAAAAAAAATTTTGGCTAGACAATTTAATTGAAAATGTAAATATCAAAACATAAATTATGAAAATTTTATTAAAAGGAAAAGTCAGTTAGTTATTTAAGTGAATAAATGTAACTCACTTGGCATCAACAGGCCCGCTTAGAATTTCATATTCCGAAGCAGGGAAGAATAGAAGAGTTCTAATTCAAAGCATCAATCACTGAAAATGAACATAACCTAATGTCAGTGCTGAATCAGGCCATCAATTTATTGCTTTGTAAAAGCAATCAGCAAGCTATCAAGCAATAAAGTGTATGAGATAAGTGCTTCTTTTTAGACAGCACTACCATTGACAATGATATATTGATGGAGAATAGCAACTATTTTCCAGCACATTATGCCTATTACTTGTTAAAAGCTCTGTACTGTGCAACAGATGTGAAATATGTTTCTTATTATTATGGACCAATCTAGTTTGTTTAATAGCTTTGTATGCCACTTAGACTTGCTGTCTTATTTAATGAGGTTATGTTTGAACTCTTTCGCTTTCTCGGAGACTTTATGTAGAGAAGTACAGCTGCAAACTGCTTTTCATTCGGTTTCCCAGACAGAGTGGTAACTTATCAGCATCTTTCTCATTGTCTTATTACAGAAAGACCACGGTGTCTGGAGCACCTTCTGATACTATTAAAATAGTGTCACTTCTGACTAAAAGACTAAATATTTTCCATTATGTTAACAAGATGTGATTGGTTGTTCATAGATATCTAATAAATGCTATGAGTTTTTCTCCTGATCTGCTTGCTTGTGATTAAAGGGAACATATGTGGGGGACATAGTGGAAAAACCTACGGTCTGCACGCCTCCTCTGCACGTACGGAAGACAGATTTGACTCGATAGTACAATGAAACCTCTACACTTATCTGCAACTTTTAGAAGTTCTAAAATTAACAATTTTTTATATCTTTTTTTTTTTTGCTGGACAAACAGGAGCCTAAGGATATGATAAGCTGGCACCAATACAGCATCAGAAAAATTGTTTCCTTACTTAATAGGAAGAAGATTATCATTAAGATGTTAATATTTACTTCTAAGGATGCATAGTCTATAATATTGAAAGCTGACGGTTTCAATACAAATAATTTTGCCGCCTTCATTTATTGATATGATCAGAGACTTTAGTGCACTTAAATTCAACTTTTAAGGTTTCCTTTAAATCTCCTAGAATAATCCAAAGATTATTAAAATAGTCCATATATATAAACCGAGATATTTGAGAGGTTGTGACAGCAGTATCTCAAGTTTGAGACAAGCTAGCAAACTGCCTCAATTAAAATGTCTCTCTTGCACAGGAAAATTTAATTATACATCTGTGAATATCCTATAAGAATTTTTTATTGTAAACAAACACCGTCCATCTAATGAGTGAGCACATTTCAGTTTAGTTATAACTTCTATTGTTATAATTATTCCATCATTATTTTAATTGTCTTACTATTTTCTTCAACTCTAAAAGTGAAAGCTAAATGTCTGAAAAACTCAAGTAGAACTATTAATTCTTATTAAGGAATACCTTCATTTTAGAATATTATAAACAAATACGAAAGAATCATACTTTTAAAATTTTGATTAGAAAAATAAATTAATTGTACAGATAGTACTAATCAAATTTTAATCCATAGGTTAAAAAAAGGAGGGTTATCCTGGACCTAGAAGAGCAAAAATTCTTAATTAGTAGCAATCATTTTGAAAATGAGACAAAATATTGGTATGGTAATCAAAATAGTCACATTAAGGTGATGTAATTTACAACTCAAAAAACAACAGTAATTCAAATGGTCATACATGCCATTTTAATGTCAGTATTGATGCAAAATAATTGAGTTAATGTAATACTGATTATCAATAAAATATCTCAGGTAATTAGGAATGCAAGGGTTTTTCTTCCAATATTAAGGGCATCTTTACAATCCTACAGGAGAATCATACCTAATATGAATGCCATTCACCTGAAGTCAGGAAGAAGATGTGAATGCCCACCATCACACTCTATTCAACATTGTGTTGCCAAATAATTATCACATCTAGATCAAGTAATTTTGATTTATTAATAAAATATATGCATATGGATTATATATGAAATATATATGGATTATATGTGAAGTATATGTGGAAAGAGATAATTCCAAATGGAATATGTAGGGATACTATATAGGAATTTATAACAATATTAGTATAGCTAAGAAATAAATACAGCAAAACTATAGGCAATACAGGACAATAGTCATTTTTCTTTACATTAATAACAAAATTCAAAATTGAAATACAGTATTACCAGTAAGGAAAGTATGAAAATGTGAAATGAGACATAAATTTCTATGTATTTGAGCAATTTGTATGGGTATAAGAAAAAGCGAAAAAACAATAAATGGAATGGAATACATGACAGCTCTCCCAACAAAGGTCTACAGCTTTAATGCAGCAAAAATGCATTGTGTATTTTAGAGAATTACAACTATTTCTAAAATCCATGTAGAATTATAAAAGACCTAGATTAACTAGGTTTAAAAAAATTGGAAGATGGTACTTCCTGATTTCAAGACCTTGAGAAATTGTAAAAAAAAAAAGAAAGAAAGAAAGAAAATGAAAAGATTCATATATATGAATATAAAGATTCATATAAAGATTCATATATATATGAATTCATATATATATATATGAACGACAGATGATCAAGGTAATCAAAGACAGTCTGAGGACTGATAAGGTAGATAAGTCGAGAACTGAAGGAAAAGGCAAATTCTATTTAATGAAAGAATTCTCAATAAATAAAAAGTAATAGTTGGATGTGGGAGGATTTCAGGAAAAACAATAAAGTACATGAAAAGAATGCTCTAGAAAAGTGTGGATAACTTTCAACTGCTCTTAGTTCATCACAGAGATTGTTTTGTGCTTGTATCTCTTTGCTGTTTCTTTGTAAGAGAGAATCCTTTTGTCTGCGGCTTGTATTCTGAGGAACATTTTGGCCATCCTTTTAAGGGTATAATATACATTGTATACTAACTATTGTTATTGTTTAATTTTTAAATAAAATTTTGTTTTATTTTTTCACCGAAGTCCAGAGTTATTTTTACATTTTCCATGTTAATATCCACATGTATTGCATTCAAATAAAATAATAGAACAACAAAAAGAGATAGAATGTTTACAATTTTAAAACCATATAACCTACCCAAAATGACTTGACACACAATAAAGAACTGGCTATACCTAAACCATTAAAATATTTCTACAAAGAGGAGAATAGATTCAACTGTTGGTTTATATGATTGGTATGATTAAAAAACTAAACACAGCAACACAAAATATGATAAATATTATACTGTGTCATTAATGTGGCGAGATCTAACTTTCCAAGGAAGAGTTACCAAGAGGAATATAGCACTGTTTCAGAATGACCATTCAGCACAAACTTTGTGTATGACAAAAACAAAGTATGTGAACTTCTTCCTTTTATAATACTTTATAATCATTAATACAGATTAATTTTAAGTATTAACGCTGTTGATTGTGATATTTCCATATGTCATACACTGAACATATCTGTTCACTTTTCTTCTACCCCCCGTTCCTTCTGGTTTCCCAGAATCCAGTGCAGTCCCTTTGCCTTTAATTTGCTCTGCCTCCTCACCTTCCTGTTCCTCTTTTTGCCTGGGGACCTCTATCCCATCTCATACTTCTGTAAACCTAACATATTAATTCCCATAAATAAGTAAAAACTTGTGGTATCTGCCTTTCTGTGTCTGTTTCATGCAACATAAATGATCTCCAGTTCAGTCCATGTTGGAATGAATTCAAAAAATTGAACACCAAGAGAAAAACAAGCTAATTTAAAAATGAGTTAAGGAAGTAAACAGTTATTACTCAAGACACATTAATAGCTAATAAATCCTTTAAAAAGTGTTCAACTTTGTTAAGCCTCGGTCAAATGCAAATCAAAATCACAATGAGATGTCATTTCACAGGAGCTAGGATGCCTAAAATAAAAAGATATGAAATAACAAATATTGGTGTGGACAAAGAGAAAAGAGAGCTCTTATACATTGCTGATGGAGTAGTAAATTAGAATAGATACTATGGATAATAATATGGAGATCCCTCAAAATGGTAAAATAAAACTACCATGTGACCCAGTAGTTCCATTTTGGGGTATTTTCTCAAAAGAGAGGAACCTGTATACCAAGAATATATGCTTATTGCAACCCTGTTCACTATATCCAAAATATAGAATAAGATCCATTTCAGGTTGAGGCAGAATCTCAAAATGGAAAATGGGAAAAAAATAAAGAAAGAAACAGAAATAAAGAAATGAAATTAATTTATTCAATGGCATAATTTTATGTACTGTAATACATAAATACAAA
Source organism: Dasyprocta punctata (assembly GCA_004363535.1). Taxonomy (NCBI): domain Eukaryota; kingdom Metazoa; phylum Chordata; class Mammalia; order Rodentia; family Dasyproctidae; genus Dasyprocta; species Dasyprocta punctata. Next base: position 32,545 of record RJWM01020401.1, read on the forward strand.
GATATACTTGTCTTGAATGATCACTATAACCTTCCAGTGCTTTCTGTTTTTTTTTTTAATTTCAAGTGTGTATAAGTTGAATACTGTATGTTGAATTTTCTCTTATTTATTTACTTATTTTTGATTCTGTGAATCAAACTCAGGACCTTGCACTTGCCAACCAGGTACAGTGCCACTGAGCTATACCCCTGGCCCTGTATGTTGAATTTTAAACAAAACACTAAGGGAGATTTTGGGTCAAGAGTGACTCATATCCTGTCATGACTCTGTATAGAATCCTTCAATGCAGAGTTCAGTCCAGCTTCTAAAAGTCCTTGACAATCTCCATCACTAATTCCTTTTCTCTCCCTCTTTCCTCTCCACTATCTGGCTAGCCAGTTTCTTCACTGAACCTGCACCATCCTGATATCTACCCCACAGAATTTTCCACTTGTTCTTGCCTTTGTCTAGGAAGCTCTTTCTCTTTCTTCTGGCTGACTCCCTTACCCCTTTAGTGAGGATTTGGAGTTTTTTCCTTAATGCTTTCACTCACCTACAAAAATTGCATTCAAGTGAAGAGTAACCATATTGTTCATTGAACATCTATCATTTCTTTGTGGTGAAAATATTTAAAATTCTTTTCTTTATTTTCTGGCACATACAGTACCTAAGTGCTTTCTGTAGTCATGTTACTGGAGAGTAGCACATCACAATTCATTTTTCTGTTAACTATATTTAGTATTCAGTGACCAATCTTCTCCTATCTTCACCTCCTCCAATTCTTCCCAGCCTCTGGTTTTATTTTCATAGTATATTCTTTTAATTATTCCTTTTCAATTTTAAAATTTTTAATTTTCTGAAAAATCATTGATATTGTATTAGTAATGGTGTACTTTGTGAGAATCGAATGCATGTGTACAGTGTGTAATGATCAAATCAACGCAGTTAATGTAGCATTTTTATTTTTATTTTTGGCAGCACATGTATTAGGATTAAACCCAGAGCCTCCCACATGCTAGCTAAGCGTCCTACCACCGACTCCTGAGCTGCACCTCCAGCCCTTCATTGATTTTTATTTTGAGATGGTATTTTGGTAAGTTGACTAGACTGGGTTCTAACTTTCGGGTCATCCCACCTCAATAACCTACCAAGTAGCCAACTTTAGAGGTGTGCACCACCACCCTGAAAATCTGTAGTCTATTTCTAATAAAGTTTTTGTTGAATTTTTTTAGACTATGTGGTATTTTAGCCCTTATTTTCTACCTCAATATACATAGCATCTGATATTTAATTCCTGTTCTATATCACCCTGGAGTATTTGCAATATGGGGCACATTCTCTATTTTAATTGATGTACTAATTTTCTTCCTCCCCTAGGTCCACACAAACCTTGTTTATCTCTTTGTTTATTCAGCATTAAACATCTTTTCAGTATCTAACAAGCATCTGGATCTTGACCCTTGTGACTCTGAATCTGCTTTCCTGGTCCAGTTCATTCTTCTGGGCTCAATACACATCAAGAGTAAACCCCTTTGAACGGCATCCATGCCATTCAGTATTCCTGAATCCTCTTGTTGTTGTTATAATTTATTTTACTTTATAAATAGCTTATTGGTTAAGTGATATTTCTAGGTATGTTACTTTGAAATTAATACACAACATGATATCTTTAATTGAAAAAATATATATCATTTTCATTGAGCTATATGTGCAAAGAACTGAACTACAGAGTCAAAGAATTCCTCTTCTCTGTAGAACTACAGGGTGATAACACTTTCAGGCAGTGTCCTTAATTTCTTCATCATTTGTTGCAAGCAGCACAATTCCCGCTCTGTGACCATCACCTATCAATATCAATTGTGGCTCCAGTTTTAGCTTGTACGTCTGTTAGTGATGAGCAAGAGCCAGAAGCAGATGCTGCCAATACAGCTTCTATGGATATAAATGTCAGAGCTTTCTTCTCTTTCGTGATTTTCCTCTTCTTTTTTTGTGGTATCTAAGTACCATGGCAGTAAATTGCCTGCTGTCATTTTTTAAAACTAAATCTCAATTGCAGTTGAAGCTCTGTATTGAATTAGATGTTGAAGCACCTACAAAGACAGTGTCCATTATTGTCCCTGACCTTCCTCCTCAGGCCATCATATCAGTGAAATTAATTCCAGGATCATTTTAGAAGAATTGAGCACTATGTATGATGCTGTCTGAACTATGAAATTATCTGACAGAAAGGCTTCAGAATAGGTATGAAGTTTTGATAATAAAATAGTACAAGTGTACACGGTTGGTGCATTACTTGTTAAATCTTAATGTGCCACGGCCAAACTGAACATTCTGATGGGTCTGAATATCTGGAAATAATTTCAGTACCAGTACTGGTGTTTAAAATGATCTATCTCTGAGTAGACATGACGTAGCCATTTGAAAAATCACCTGTTTTTCTCAAATGCTTAAGAACAAATGCTGTGTCCAGTGGGTAGCATGAAAGCAGGTTCCTCTGCAGGCAAAGAGGTCAAAGGTTCTACGTCGTCGAGCAGCCTTCTCTCTTATAGTAGGTTTCCAGAGACCTTGGGATAGCCCACAGAAATTTCTTTTGCTTCCATTTTGTCAAGATAAAATTGTTAAATAATGGTTTTATTTCATTGGCTACAGTGTTATTGTTTTGAAGTTAAATCACAAGGTCCCAAAAGCTAACAACAATTTACTCATTCATCCTATTATCTGCTCATCTTTCCGTATCAAATATACATGTCTTAAAGTCCAGGTGAAGAACATTCACTTCCTCACCTAGCATCAGATGATGAAACTCTGAAAGCAAATTCCCTCTGTCCTCCCTGCAAGAGATTTCTTTTCAGTTTACAAACATTATTCTGTAAGTAAAAAAATAATAGCACATAATGTGCAAAATATAAGGATAGGATATAATAAAAATAGAAAGCCTTGTGAAACAAGGAAAATCCTGATCTGAAAGTTTATGTTTAAATTTCAGTAACAAAAAAACGAGAGCCAGGCAGAAGGTTGAAGAAAGACCACTTTATGGGTAGAAAAGCAAGCAGTTGCTTTTCTAAAAAAGGAAAAATAGCCAAGACAGTGCTGAGAAAGCAGAAGGCCAGTATCCATGGGCTCAGTGCAGTTCCTGCTTAGCAGATGCTGGCGAGGACAGTGCACTGTGGCTGGCATGCGTTGCGCACGAGCTCAAACGACGCTGAAAAGTGAAGTGCAGAGTTGACAGAGCTTAGTGAGTTTGAGTTTATTTGAAGAACCAGAGCCCGGATTATTTGTCTCTTACAGATGTTCTAGTTACATACGCCTTTAATCCTAGTACTCAGGAGGCTGAGGCAGTAGGATCATTGTGAGTTCCAGAGCAGCCTGGGTTACAAAGTGAGTTCGAAGCTGACCTGAACTGCATGGTGAAATCCTGTCTCAAAGAAAAGGGCCAGGGATCTAACTCAGTGGCATAAGCTCCTGCCTGGCAGGGGTGAGGCTGTGAGTTCGATCTCCAGTCCCCCGCCCCCCAAAAAAAGATATTCTGGTTAATATTAAAGTCTAAAGAAATTTAAGTTTTTGATATTATGTTTATCTAGTTTTCAATTTCTTGCTCCTCTTTTAACTGGGAAAATAAGAAAGAAATACTGAATTATGTGAATTTTCTCTGTCTCGGTTGTGATCTAATTTAGCGATGGTATAGATTTCTGAATATTGATCTGCCAAAGTGGTGTGAGAATAAGCATCAATTATTTTCAGTGTCTCCCCACTGCTATCCTCCATCACACTTGATCATGCCAACAACTGTATAAAAATGATATTTCCATTATTCAATATTATTTCCCAGAGTTATGTTATCACACTGTGCTTACCACTCATTTATTTGACTGCTATAAGTTAATTTGGTACTTATTTTTCCAGGTTATATTTTTTATTATATTTTTTATATTTTAAAGAGAAAAAATAAATAAAAATAACATTAAAACAGAGTTTCAAAACAGGCTAGTAGGACAGTAACAATAATTAATACATTACATATAGTTATTTTGGTAGTAGTTTGTTCAGAGTACAAGATATAGGCAGGAAATATTGTCCAAACAATATTAGCACAAACGTTTCTTTTCAGTGAACTAAGGGAAACTAACTGTATAATTATTTTAACTATCTCATATATATATATATATATATACACATATATAAATATATATATATACATATATAAATTTTTCTTTTCTCTTCCTTCTTTTCCCCTTTTCCCTATTCCAGCTTCTCTTTTCTTTTGAACAGTTTCTTCCCAATTCATGATGTCTATTGCACAGTTTAATTTTTCAGTTTCTCACATTAGTGAGACAATATGATGTTTACATATGTAGGTGAGATTTATTACATTAATGAGTATGCTCTCAAGTTGTACCCATTTATGTATAAAAGTCTCAAATTTATCCTACTTTATGGCTGTCATATATATATATATATATATATATATATATATATACACATACATATATCCATTCCTTGTTTAATGGGCATTTGGGTTGTTTCCAAGAAATGGTATTACAAATAGTGCTGCTATAAACATGGATGCACATGTATCATTTTGGTATGATGTTTTTAATTCTTCTGCGAAGACACCCAGAAGGGGAATAGCTAGATCAAAAGGAACCTCTGTTCCTAGTTTTTAAAGGAATCTTCATACTGATTTTCACAGTGGTTTTACCAGTCTATACTCTAACCAACGGTGGAGAAAGGTTCTTTTTACCCAACAGCCACTCTAGCATTTGTTATTAGTTGATTTCTTGATGTAACCATTTTTTTTGAAGTGAGATGGAATCTTATTGTTTTAATTTGTATCTCTTGAATGATCATTGAA